>ML777574.1:772919-787210 GCA_009831015.1 Picea engelmannii
AAGAGCCCCCCATCGAGGTGACAGTGGGTGGGGAAGATTCCTGTTACGCCAGTTTGACCCTTATCCTTTAGCCTTTTGACCTAAACTACAAACTGCGCGATAACAGTGCCAAATCTGGCCTAGGGTTCTGTTGTCGTCCTTATACACACTTGCAAACGTGAGCTAAGTCCTGCTCACTTAGTGTGTCCTTGGAGGCACAATGCCTAGGTTCAAAGTCTGTAGATTTTTAATGACTAAAATCAGCAAACTGAAATTTTGTCAAACACTTAGCAACCTAGAGATAATTGTCTTCATAAACTTCATAAATGCAAAAACCCACATTCAGAAATTTCCATAAGCAGATATACACATTGCTAAGCAAAATGTGCAGCGGAAAAACATAGTGGACAGCAACCCAATAACACTCAGAAATTTAGGCAAATGCCAGGGAAAACCCCAATATGGGGAAACCCAACGAGAGAGAGAGATTATGCTTCAGGAAAGTACAAAACAGCAGCAAACCCACATTTCCAGCCAAGGAAAATACCTCACAGCACCAAATCTGTCCCATAGAAACCTGCCTCGTTTTCCGTGCCAAAACCGTACTGTTGTACAACCTCCTTATGTCTCGTTTTTCGTGCCTACGATCTGTTGTACGGACTGTTCCGTACAGCCCAGAAACAGCAAACAGAAAACTGAAATCCGCCTCGAAATCCATGCCCGAAATGCCTCGATTTTCATGCCAAAACTGTACACACTGTACGGATCCGTACAGTACGACCTCCCACAACAAAAAAAGATTTCGACCCAAAAACTCAGAAAAAATCTTTCACGAGATTTGTGCCCTCCTTCCTTGGAAAACGTGTCCTCTTTGCTTCTCACTTTCCTCTCTCAAGCATACTCAGAAAATCTCTCTAACTCTCCTCCCGATGTGCTCTCAACATCCTCCCGATGTCTTCACAACATCCTCACACTTGTCTTGCACACTACCCAATGCATTCTTTTATAATCTGAAAATGACATTTTTCCTTCCAAAGTGTCCTTTCACCTTCCCAACCCTAGATCCAAAGGCCGAGATTAGATCTTGCCTTTCTCAAGATCAAGGGTCATGATCCATTCCCTCCAAAATGAATCACTTGAAATATTAAAAGGATTTCACTTTATTACATACGTGCTTTATGAAAATAAAGTCACTTTAAAAATAGAAGGTACACTTTATTAAAAAGTCACTTTACTAAAAGAACCACTTAAAACAACTTTATAAAAACTATTACAAAGTCAAGTGCTTGGTAGTGCAAAAATTAAGGTAACATCCACATACAAGACAAAACATGCGGAGTACCTCCCGAGCTAAAAAATCTAACACTCCCTCTTAGCGAGGGAGGTACTTCTGGTATCACCACCAGAATCTGTCTCCATCTCATCAACTGCCATAGCTGCTCCTCTGTACTAGAAGTCTTTGCTCCCTTTGAACATGAAGCCACTACTCCCACTGCACTGGAAGCCTCTGCTGCTACCTCTGTTGTACCACAAACTGAAGACATGCTCCTAGGAGACTGCACACTCTCCTGAGCATCCAACTGTGTCGACTCATGCCTACTTAGTCCCTTGAGAGTCCCAGAAGAAGACTGAGTGCCATGTATCAACTCTCTCTCCCGTGCTACCTGCCAACTCTCCGACACAGAATCTGAGTCCAAAAATCAAATGGACCCCAACACAGGTCTACCCAACAACCTGTACAACCTCTCATACCCAACACCAAGCATCACTATTGTGTCTAGAGTAGCTCCCATACCCGGCAACAATAGAATGCCACTCCAAATCTATCAACCTCCAGAGATGACACTGAGAGTAAGTTAACCATCATCTCTGGAACATACAATACTTCGGCAACCTCCAGAAATCCTCCTGACTCTAGCTGGAATCTAACACTTCCAACCCCTTTCACTACAAGTTGTGGGCCGGTACCAACATCCACACAACAGTCTGAGTCCGTTTCTGAAAGACTCAAGAACACTAACCTCATCCTTGTCATATGCCGAGAAGCTCCACTGTCCACAAACCACACTTCAATGTCCTCGAACACTAGGCAACCACTGCCCAGGGGACCAGTCATGAGAGAAAACTCCCTCTCATGTCTCTCAACAAACTCTGCAATCTCTGTTGATGCTGACACCTCTGGTTCCAGCTTCTTCTCCTTCTTGTTCGGACACTGACTAGCGTAGTGGCCAGTCTTGTGACATGCAAAGCATCTCACCTTGCTCATGTCCTTCTTCTTGCCCTTTACCACAAGAGCAACATTCTTGTCATCTTTGTCCACCTGACAAAGAACCTTTTCTGCCTTCTTCAAGCAAATACAACAGCAAATCACTTGTTGTTCCAAGTGTCAAATGTTGCCCACTGAACTTCAAAGCACAAGCTCTGATACCATGTAGATTTTTAATGACTAAAATCAGCAAACTGAAATTCTGTCAAACACTTAGCAACCTAGAGATAACTGTCTTCATAAACTTCATAAATGCAAAAACCCACATTCAGAAATTTCCATAAGCAGATATACACATTGCTAAACAAAATATGCAGCGGAAAAAAACAGTGGACAGCAACCCAATAACACTCAGAAATTTAGGCAAATGCCAGGGAAAACCCCAATATGGAGAAACCCAACGAGAGAGAGACAGATATATTTATTATGCTTCAGGAAAGTACAAAACAGCAGCAAACCCACATTTCCAGCCAAGGAAAATACCTCACAGCACCAAATCTGTCCCACAGAAATCTGCCTCGTTTTTTGTGCCAAAACCGTATTGTTGTACAGCCTCCTTTTGCCTCGTTTTTCGTGCCCACAGTCTGTTGTACAAACTATTCCATACGGCCCATAAACAATGAACAGAAAACTGAAATCCGCCTCAAAATCCGTGCCTGAAATGCCTCGATTTCTGTGCCAAATCTGTACAACTGTACGGATCCGTACAATACGGCCTCCCACAACAGAAAAATATTTCGGCCCAAAAACTCAGAAAAAATCTTTCTCGAGATTTGTGCCCTCCTTCCTTGGAAAACATGCCCTCTTTGTTGCTCACTTTCCTCTCTCAAGCATACTCAGAAAATCTATCTAACTCTCCTCCCGATGTGCTCTCAACATCCTCCCGATGTCTTCACAACATCCTCAAACTTGTCTTGCACACTACCCAATGCATTCTTTTATAATCTGAAAATGACATTTTTCCCTCCAAAGTGTCCTTTTACCTTCCCAACCCTAGATCCAAATGCCGAGATTAGATCTTGCCTTTCTCGAGATCAAGGGTCATGATCCATTCCCTCCAAAATGAATCACTTGAAATATTAAAGTGATTTCACTTTATTACATACGTGCTTTATGAAAATAAAGTCACTTTAAAAATAGAAGGTACACTTTATTAAAAAGTCACTTTACTAAAAAAACCACTTAAAACAACTTTATAAAAACTATTACAAAGTCAAGTGCTTGGTAGTGCAAAAATTAAGGTAACATCCGCATACAAGACAAAAAATGCAGAGTACCTCCCGAGCTAAAAAATCTAACAAAGTCCACGCTGTCACTTTGACTTGAACCTCTTCCGTCTAGGCTCACTCCTAGGGAAGCCAAAGGGGGGTAGACCCTAGTTACTAGATGAGATTTAGAATTTAAGTTCTAGGAGTTGGTTTCAATTAGTTAAATGGTTTGGGAAAAATCTAGCCTATGATGTAAAGCAACAATGCAAGATGCAACAATTAGCATGTACAGTCAAACCTTTTCCTAGGACAACTAAGACTAGTGCCTAAGACTGGGCAAGGGGTCAACTAAATTAAAGGGAGGTTGATTACACAAAAGTTACAAGATTACAAAGATTACAACAAAGTTAGATACAACTAGATACAAGACTATAATAAAGAATATCTAAAGAGTTGCACTAAAGTACACTAAACAAGATATACAATATATACAAAGATACAATACTAACTAACCAGTTGCTTGTATGTGCAGGAATCAAAGATGATCAGGATAAGACAACCATCAACACATCAAGCCAAGCATGCTCGCAATAGAGTGTCTCCTCAACTCAGATACACCACTCTATTGGACTGCTTTTCAATGGCACATGAAAATCACTCAAGACCCAGTCAAGAGAGTGTCTCTAAGAGGATGCGCAACTTCTTGAGGGATCACACTACGAATAGGAACAACAATATAACTAAAAGATGCTTGAAAAAGTAAAGTGTTCCAAATCACAGATATAACCACTTAGATATTTTATCCACAACCCATAAAAATAACTTGCACGTGAAAAGTAAATATGAAGTAAACCTGCTTGCAAGTGTAAATATAGATTGCCCAAAAGTTGTAGATTGAGGATTGATTAAAAGTTGTTAAGTGAGATTCAATCCTATCTAAGTGTCAACCCAATACTTTCCTCCCCCTATTACCAAGTAACTGTTGGGTGCTCAAGAAGATGGCAACGAGGCCTACCCTAGCTCCACAGGTCAGCCCAAAGAAAAGAGTACTCCCGGAAAAGGATGTTGAGCACCACGAGACCGTCCCCGGCCTATCACCTTTCTGTTGCTTCCTCTAATCCTCGTTTTAAATGGCGAAGATGGTTGGTAAAGGTGTCCTATTAAGTCTAATGAGTTGTTAAACCTATGGACTAAGTGTTTTGAGTTGTTTGAGTGCTTTATGCTTGCTCAAAGGTGCCAAATGAGCCCAAAACCGAAATTGAAAGTTAAGTTCTTAGATTATTGAGTTACTGCATGTAAAGCGTGAACAACTTGAAATAACTTGCGGAATTGAAAAGGATTATTTAAACCATTAAGATACCCATGTTTGCTTGCAACTATTAAAAATAAATTGCTTGAGAAATGATAGCTTGCATGCAAAGAAAAAGCAAAGATTTTACTTATGCCTCCACGGGCCTAAACTAGCATTGGTTCTGTGAGATCTACTCTAGATAATTTTAACCATTAGCATGCATGTAAGATATCCACAACTAAACTAACTAAGCTATAAAGGAAAAACAGAAAAGAAACTAAGCTAAAACTGAAAATGAAAAAACTGAAATGAAAGAGAAGGCAAGCCACTTGGGGACCCTCCTTTGGGCCTGCTTACAATGCTTTAGAAAAAGGAGAAAGAAGGAATTTTATTACCACTTTCGAAGGGGGTCTTTGGAGATGTGTTGTGACTAAAAACGGGCAGCATGCACCCTTGACCTGGCGAGAAGCTGCAAAAATCAGCAAGCTATTGCTTGCTGAAAATGCTGCAGCCTGCAACACACTCACAAAAAGTTCAGAAAATTTATGTTTTGCAACAGAAATTTTCCACATATAAAAACCAGAGTTATAAATTATTGAAATGACCTATCTAAGTGAGTTAGCAACCAAAATCTGAAATATGTAAGAACAGAGAAGGTAAATGGGAAAAGCTCATGAAGTTTAGGTGAGCAATGAAGGTAGATTCTTGATCGAATCTATCCCAACAATGCTCTTGAGATGACCTGCAAATCTTGAACAAAATGTGAGAAAAAAGAATAGATATTGTAAAGCATGCATCAATCACATAACAAAGTTTATATCATAGGCACATGCAAAACATATAAGCCAACAACAATACTATTGCTAGACTTAGCCAAGTAAACCAAATTTACCCAAGCAAATATTCAAGATTCCACATAAATATTCAAAACAAGAACAACATCACCTCACAATAGCATGGAAAATCCAGACGAAGTCTTGAAACCCACAATTCCTCCAAAGCTCTTCTTTTATTACCAAGGGAAGAGGTTGTAGCAACAAAGTTGCTCCAAGCTCTTCAAGAACAAGTGAAATGGAAGCAAGATGAACAATAATGAGAGACAGAGAGATGGTAAGAAAATGGTAGCATAACAATACTCTGAAGAATGGTGAGGAATGAATGAGGGAAGGGTCTTACTTATAGCTTGAGAGGCAAAGAGACCCCTCTTGGATCTTTGCCATTTGTCAAAAATCCAAGCCAAGATGAGCCCAAGGAAGGAGGGCGCATAGCTTTTAGGGTATGAAGGGAAATGGAAGGTCGAGTGTGATGGAGGGTGAGGTGGAAGCATAGGAGGGGCGCATTGGTCAAGATGAAGGCCCACGACTAGCTTTAAAAGCTAGTTTCCACTTTTTCCAAAGGGAGAGGGCGCAACTTCCAATGGGGGCGTGAGCTTTTGAGTAGATGTGTGGAGGAGTGTGTTGGAGTGTGGGAGACACACTCCATGTGGGACGTGGTAGGTCTAGGAGGGGCGCACCTCATGAAGGAGGGGTCCACAACTTGCATTAAAGCAAGTTACTAACTCTCACGTGGGAAGGGGGCGCATTTCCCCATGAGGGGTGTGGGGGTTTTAATTGACAAGTGGTTAAAGGGGGTGTGTAAAGGTTAGGAAGGGTTAGGTAGGTTAGGATGTGTCTCTCTCATCATTACCCATCATTACTTTACTCCATTTACTCATTAATTACAAAATTGACATTTTTCCCATGTCATGGGTTTTTTATCTGACTAAGACTCCTATGTGAACAAACACCTAGCAAAACTTGTCCGACTGAGTTGAAACTTGGTCCAAGGGTGTAGGGGGTCTCATTCCATTTCTTTTGAGCACAAATACCCCTATCAAAAGCCCAAGGACCTAGTTTTTACATTATTTATCAAAAATTAATTAATTAATTAAAATTCCAACCTTACGAAATTTTAATTAATTAAAAAAAACCTATCTAGACTCGACGGAATTCCACGAAACTTTTTGAGTTATCTTACATGGTCATTTACATCATTCTTAAACACTAGCTACCAGAGGATGACTTCATTAGAACGCCTTTTGTTGGACAACTGAGAGGGGGGGGTGAATCAGTTGTTACCGTGCTTAAACAATAATGCTTATTTTAAATTCTTTGCAGAGCACTTAATGACAATCACAATAATGCAGGGAAGTAAGCAATAGAACAATCAGCATCATTTTCACATATGAAATATACAGAGACAGATATTTCCTAAGGAAACCCATAAAGGGTAAAAACCTCTTCTTCTTTATATGATAAGTAATCTTTACATTCTTTACATTATCATATATATGAGCTCCAACTCATTGTGAGGCTACAACCTCTGTATTGCAAGCTGCAACTTGCTGAGAGCACCAACTCTCTGTTTTCTTTAGCACCTACTAGAAGGAAGCACCAACTCCCTGGTTTCTCTAGCACCCACTAGAAGGAAGCACCAACTCCCTAAGTGTTCCAGCACCAACTGGATGGAAGCACCAACTTCCAATCACACAGGCACCAACCAATATAACAGAGAACAACAGTTCTCCCTTGCACCACCCTGCCACCCTGGTTTCTCTGGCTACAACCAGATGGAAGCTACAACTCCCTGTGTTCAAGCACCCACTTGAACCTCTGAGGACAACAGTCCTCCCTAGCACCTCCCTACCACCCTCAAATATAAGTTTTTGCTAATGAAACTTATCACAGTGATACAAGATTTATCATTGACTTACCAGACTTATCATTGTTCTACTACACTGCGCTGCTCTGTCTGCATTAGTGTCTTCTGCACACTCCTTGCGCTTTCTGTTCTTTTGCCTTTTGTGCTCTCTGCACCATGTCCCTTCAATGCACCATGTCCCTTCAATGCACCATTCCCCTTATGTTCATTTCTGTTGCTGCGCTCTGCCTCCTTCTTCACACCTAAATCACACTCAACCGCAACAACCTCGATCTCTTCTTTGTTCTACGTTCTTATAGTCTCTGTGCTCCTTATGCATGCAATATGCACCAAGCTCCTGCATGCTCTCCCCCTCCCACTGTTCTCCACAGCGGGGTGTTTACTCGAACTTCCCTTTGCCACCTCTTCCTCCTTGCAGCCTCAACCATCTATCCCTTCTGCTTCTCATCCTCATGTCGAGTACTCTACATGATCATCATTGCAACTCTTCAACTTCTCTGGCGGTTCCACCCACGCGTCCAGCATCACTGGGTGTTATACTGAGATTCCGTGGCCTATCGAGCAGTTGAGACTCTTCGTCTTCTTCATCATTGTCAAGCTCATCCTCTGGCAGAGACCATCAGTCGTTTCTAGCAATTACACTGTGAAGTGCAACAGTAGCCCTCTGATCATATTCAAAATCACCTGCACTGTTGGATTGGATCCGTAGGATCTTGCGTTTAATTCACATTTCGGCATTTCGGGATTTCGGCATTCCTGTGGTAGAGTTTCTTGACGCTCCATGTCGAGGTCCCCGAAACTCCGAAATTGAGCTTGGTTGCACTAGCTCCTTCCTTCATCTTTCGCCGATGTGACCAATGGTTGTGACCACAAGCTGAGCCAAAACGTGTTTCACATTTCGGCATTTCGGCAATTCGGCAATCCTGTTGTAAGGCATCTCGACTCTCCAAGTCGCAATCTCCGAAACTCCGAAATGGAGCTTGCCTCTTCAAGCTTTTCTCTACAGCTTTTCGACGATGTGACCACCGGAATATGACCCCTCTCCAATCACACAAGCGCTTCGATCTCCAGATCAACGGTCCTCGATCCGTGGTGATCGGACGACTATCCTCTGCCCCGGGACTTCAGCCTTCGGGACTTTGGGGGAGTGATGGAGTTAAAAACTCCCGAAGCAAAAACTCCCGGAGTGAGGTCAGTCTTGCGTCACTCGATGACGTGTCGTGACCTGAATGGCTATCACGTGTCACTTAGAATTGTGATTTCCAGTGGCCTGAAATGCCAAATCAACTTGACACTTGTCGTTGTCTGATCGTGCCACATGTCATAGTCTTCCACCTATCCTTTCTGACGTGGTCTGCCACATTCACCTCCTGGATCTGTCGGCCCAGATCACTTCGCGATTTCGGCATTCTTGATGTGAATGTTCTTCACTTCCAAGTCCCGGTCTGCGAAACTCCGAAATGGAGTCAGCTCAACTTTTTGGCTTTTCGCACTTCGCAACTTCGGGATTCCTGTCATGAGAGTCCTTAACATCTCCAACTCCCGGCATCCGAACCTCCGGTATGGAGTCTTTGACATTTCGCAACTTCAGGACTCCTATAGTAAGAGTTCTTGACATCCCCAACTCCCGGTATCCAAAATCCTGGTATTCGAAACTGTCTCTTGCTTTCGGGATTTCGGCGTTTCGCATTTCGCGATTCCGGGACTCCTGATGATGAAGAGTCTTGACTCTTCCAACTCCCGGTACCCGAAACTCCGAAATGGAGTTATTTCTAGGTCTGCGAAACTCTTCGTTTATGTGCCTATTTCAAGATTTCGGCGTTTCGCATTTCGTCGTTTCGACATTCTTGTCGTGAGTTGCTTCCTTGACTCCTCCAATGCCCGGTATCCGAAAATCCGAAATGGAGTTTACGCTTCTAATCTTTCCATGCAATTATTCCTGCGCTGCTGGTCTTCCTTGCCTGCCTGTTTGCCATCAAATAAACAAGCACACTCTTGCACTCTTCGTGCACCTCTGCACTATCTCTTATGAGCTTACGTTGTCCCTGTTTTGCCATCGCTGCATACTCTGATCTTGCCATCAATGACAAGCATACCTGCCTGTAAATATGCCAACACCTTTCACCACTTTGGAGGATTTATTAATAGTGGGAGTGAAAAACTCAAGGGATATTAATAAGACTGGTTAGGCCAGATTAATAACCTGAGGATTAAAAACACTCGGTGAAAGGAACTCTCCTAATGAAGAAATCCTAAGGTAATTGACCTAACTATGGTCCATGTAGACCTATTACATTCTTATCCCACGCAGGGGAGCTAAAATTCCGTTTACAAAAATGTGTGCTGGAGGCAAAATTTGTCCTGTAGAACCAAAAAGTCTCTGACTTGTTTGCATCTGATGATGCATATCTTCATGGTACATGGAGTTGACCCCCTAGTTGAATAGGCGGTCAACAGGTTCTTGGTGATTTTTTTGTTTATGTTTTAGTCCAAGAAAAGCTTCTGATTTCAGCCACAGGTGTGAGGGACAGAGAGGAACTATAGGCTACACGTGGAAAGAAGGTATAGCCGCATGTGTGAGAGGGTTGTACGGTCTGCATGTGCAAGGGAAAACAGTATGGAAGAGGGTCACACGTGTGGTATAGACAGGCTGCACGTGGTACGGACAGGCTGCTCGTGTGAGGACAAAAAGGACAGACACACGTGTGATTTTCTGTAGCAGGTTGAGACCGCACATGCAAGTTTCAGGAAGGTACAGCAGTTCCGTACTATTGATGTTAGCAAATGTAAAGGTGGCAGTTGAGCAGGTTTGCAGGCAGAGAAATTTCAAGGTATTTCGCTGAGTCTGTAATTACTGATTTTCTAATTTTGGAGGACAAGGCTGTTCTCAGATTTTGGTGAAATTGTATTGGCTGAGAGGGCTGGTTTTGCCCTCGGAATTTCTGAATTTGACAAAGTTACAGAACAGAAATTTTGTCTCTTGTATTGATGATTCATCTATGATCTTGTTGTTTTCGCTGCATATATTTCAGTCAATAATTTTCAATGTAAAATTGTTCAGTGATAACAGCTAGGTTTATTGTTGCATCACTAAGATGTAATTTTCAGATCTGAAAATTAGTCACATAAGATTGTATGTGAAAATTGATATCTTGGCGCTATGTCCCATACATCATTCTTCATGATGGAGGTATACTCCTCCACCATCGCTTTCGACCAAACCTGTGAAGAAATTTGAGGTTCCTTGTAGGCTGTTACAGGTCTGTCTTAGGGACTGTCACAAGGTCACTAACAGGCCTGTTTTCTGTCCTTTTCTGGAAGCAAGCAAATCTGTTCTAGCTGTTGTTTGAAGGCTGCTAATAGGTCTGATATAATGCTGTTTTAGGACTGCCTTTTAGAAATGATTTACCGCTCATTTAAATTTGTTGTCATAAGGGTTTATTTATGAAGTTTTGTTGTCCATGATTAGCTCTCACAACATATATTAAAACAGTAAATACCCTCTACATCTTTTACACTTTTAATGCTGAAATAAGACAATGCAAACCGCAGATTTGACACGTGTTTTTGGTCAACATGACCCTCGAAAAACCCCCATGGGGAAAACCAGTTTGAAAGGAATATTTATTATGGAGTCTTAAGAGAAATACTACAGCAAGGAACAACACAAGAGGAACCTGGTTACAAATGCCAACTCCTCACAAGCTTGGCATGCATGTCCTCCTTGAAGTGCGCACCCTTCTTGGGATTTGCACCCTTCTCCTTTGCCGCCTGCTACCTTGATCTTTGCGCCCCCTTTGGAGCTGCTCAAGCAAGTGTGCCCCTTAGCTCTTGGTGCGCCCTTCCTCAACCTCAAGCAAGTGCGCCCTCAAACAATGGTGCACCTCCTTCTCCAAGTGTGCCTCCTTCTCCGAGCTTTGTGCACCCCTCTCCAATGGTGCACCCCTTCTCCAATTTTCTTCCTCTCCTCTCCTCACTCAAAACTCTCAAGTGATGAATGAATTTTCTCCTCATATTTTTCCCTTTAGCCTCATCCTTAAGCTAACCTAGGAACCAATGGCTAGGATTAGATCTTAGCCAACCAAGATCAAGGGTGGAGATTAGATCTCCCCCTTTACTTAAGTTTCCTAAGTCACTTTAAGTTAATAAAGTCACTTTATGACTTAATTAGCTCATAAAGTCACTTTGACTTTATAACATAAAGTAAAGTGAGTGAGGGTCACTTTTTCCCCCTTTAGTGTTAGACATTCAATAACACTAGGGAACCACTTCCCAAGGTACCAAAACTCGACACTCCCTCTTACCGAGGAAAGTGTTCTTCACCACTCCCATCTTGTCTTTGAAGTGACATGCTTGCCCCTTGGCAAAGATTTCGTGAGAATGTCTACAATCTGCTCATCAATAGATATGTACTCAAGCTGAATTGCCCCTCTCTGAACCCAATCACAGATGAAGTGGTATATGATCTCTATGTGCTTGGCCCTGTCGTGAAAAACTGGATTCTCAGAGAGTTTGATACAACTTTGATTATCACTGTGAATCATCATAGGCCTCAACTCATGACCAAATAGACCAACCAACAACTTGCGAAGCCAAATGGCCTCGCAACTGACCTGACTGGCTGCCATATACCCTGCCTTAGCAAAACTCAGTGCCACTGACTTCTGTTTCTGGCTAAACTAGGAAACAACTCCTGATCCCAAACCAAAACAGCGCCCCGAAGTGCTCTTCCTGTCAACTGCACATCCTTCCCAATCTGAGTTTGTATAACCAATCAACTTGACCCCATCACCTCTGACGTAGTCCAAACTATACTCCATTGACCCTACTATGTACCTCAAAACATGTTTTGTTGCTATCCAGTGCACACTCCCAGGCTCCACCATGTACTGGCTCAGAGTGCTCACAACAAAACAAATATTTGATCTAGTGTTGACCAAATACATCAAAGAACCAATCAACTGACAGTTTCTCGTGGCATCCACCAACTCGAACTCAGAAGTACTAAGCTTCTTCCAGTTGGTGACCATAGGTGTCGACATGGGTCTACAAACCTCCATCTGAAATCTGCTCAAAATATCCGTTGCATACTCCCCTGTCCCAGAAAGACATGCCCATCCTCCTGCCAAACCTCCATGACCAAGAAATAGTGCATCGGTCCTATGTCCTTCATCTCAAACTTTGAAGCAAGTCCCCTCTTGCAATCATCTATGAGCTCCTCCCCTCCAGTGATAAACAAGTCATCAACATATAGGATAAGAATGAGAGTATCCTCTCCCAGAATGATGTAATAGAGATTCGGATCCGCCTCACTCTTTCAAAGCCCATTTGTAGCAAGAGTCAATCCTGGAATACCAAGCTCGTGGAGCTTGCTTCAGACCATGCAGTGCCTTTTTCGAGAGGCACGTGTGGAAATCTCTCCCAAACACCTTGAACCCATGTGGTTGCTCAATGTATACCTCCTCTATATGACCATTCAGAAATGTTGTCTTCACATCTATCTAATGGATCTTCCAACCCATCTTTGTTGCAATGGACATAATACTCCCGATGGAAGTATATCTCGCAACTTGTGCGAATGTCTCATCATAGTCAATCCCCTCAATCTGAGAGAATCCTCTCGCCACAAATCGAGCCTTGTGTTTCTCTATGCTGCCATCTGCAGCATACTTTGTCTTGTACAACCACCTGGAAGTCACAACTGACTTCCCCTCTGGTCTAGGAACCACCTCCCGCACATCATTCTGCATGATGGAATCATACTCCTGCATGGCCTCTCTCCAGACCTGTTGGTCTGTTGCCTGCTCAAAAGTAGTGGGCTCGAAATCTATGATGCTAGTCACCATGGCAAAGTACAAACCAAACCTCTATGGTGCTCTGCTCTCTCTCATCAACCTTTGAGGCTCGCCAACACACTCATTGGCTTCCTTCAAGGTCTCCTGAAACCATCTCGGTTTCCTCTTCCATGAAGTAACCTTTGATGGAGCAATACCCTCATGCCCCTCAGTCTCATCCATAGATCTTGTTATCGCACAGTTTGTAGGAAGAGTTTAGGTAGCTTGAGTCAAGGCTTCAAACTGGCGTAACAGGAGCTTCCCCACCCACTGTCACCTCGATGGGGAGCTCTTTCTATTTAGGATGGCTAGTCCAAGGGAGACGTCCCTAGTAATCTGGGATTCTGAGAGGGCTTAAAGTTTATAGGATCAAGATAAAGATTCCCTTTCACAGATTACTGCCAAGAAGGAGATAGTCAAAGAAGATATTCCACTGATAGGGGCACATGTTTGCGAGACAAGACAAATAAAACTAAAATGTGTTGCAGTGGTTAGTACTTCAAATATTAATGACTATCTTCAACATATATATGAGCAATGATCAGATGTAATTATTGACGAAGTCAATGATTACTAAACAAAGACAAATGACTTATATCACTTCTTCAATAAATACATAAGAGATATGGGCATTCAATGTAGAAGATCAAATCCTTGTATTATATCACAATGCAATTCATATCATGAATCTGCTCATATAAATATTATTGCTGCGTCACAAATGCAGAATTAGGGTGACGTCAGCCCTATTAATAGGTTAATTTTGAAAGGTAATGAGAAGAACGTTTTATCAATCAAGCATATAAATGTGATTACCAACTTCAAAACCTATCAAAAATGGTGATAAAGGTCACAACGTTTTAGGCCAATCAAAGATCAAAGAAGTGTGACGTCACCTATAATGTTGTTGCTGTCACTATGACGTCAGCCCTAAGTTTAGGTTAGTTTGAGAGGCAAAGAGGTAAACGTTTTGCAATCTTAACCAATGAAAATATTTAATACCTCTATGGCTA
>ML777574.1:841385-867146 GCA_009831015.1 Picea engelmannii
TGACTTTAACTCTTTTAGATTGATCTCTCTTGGTACTTTGATGCACAAAATCATCTCAAAGATTGTTGCATTAATGATTCAATCATTCCTCCCATGCTTCATCTTGAAAGAGCAAAGTAAATCTATAGTAGGAAGGTTGATCATGGATGGTCACACCATTGACCAAGAAGCCATCTACTTAGTTGAGGCCAAAAATGACAAGGGAATGTTACTCTTGGCCTCACTAGACCTAGTCAAAGCCCGCAATAACGTTAATTGGTATTTTATCCACATAGTACTACTTAACTTTGGATTTTGTTAAGTTTCAATGATTTGGATTAGTGAATACTTCTCCATAGCCTCCTTTGCTATTCTAATTTATGAGGGACTGACAACCTTTTTCCATGTCCCTGGAGGACTTAAACAAGGTTGTCTCCTCTCTCCATTATTTTTTATTGTAATGGTCAAAGAGTTGAATAGGACCCTTAACACAATAAGATCATCCAAATGAATTAAACGTTTGAAAATATCTAACACAACATAGTATTTGTCTCTCACCTAGAATTTGTTCATGATACCCTTGTTGGCTCTATGACAAACTTGAGGCCCACATAAGGTGTCCAACACATGCCCGATGTAGTCCAATGTGTCGGCATATTCAACCTTCCAAAAGGAACGAGGTCTCACCCAAGGCACAAATGATAGTTTCCATATGATTAAGATGTAGAATATTAAAGATCTAGTTGGGGTTTGCATTCCATTGCTTATCCTTTAATCACATTCATGAACTTAAGCTAACTAAACTAACAACATGCACATCATTTGTAACAACATACAAATCATCAAGATACATCATGAATGCAAACACATAAGCAAAACAAGTCACCATTATATTAACAAAACACGTGACATAGTTTATCACTTAAAACTCTCCTCATTACACTATTGAGCGCTAAATCTTGCAATAACAACTACAACACTCACATATGTAGGTGACTAGAATGGTTACAGGAGATTCTCTAATATACCATAGAATCTACCAACTATAACCCACTCATACAAAAGGGTTCTACACCTTAAGAGACCTGCATAGAGGATCGGTTGTACTGGGCATAAAGGATGGATAAAATGTCTCCTTGGCTTCCGCTTACTGAAGTTTTGGTGAACTTCAAAATTAAGCTTATGCAAATTTTCCTTATGCTAAACTTTGATTTATGCCAACACTTAATCAAGACTAAGCCACAACAACCCTCAACCCTCATGGAATTGATGTTAAAGAAGCTAAGAGAATCAATAAAATTCTCTCTATTTCTAGGATGCATAGGGTTAAAACACGAGAAAGGATAAAAGAGAGTTTTTTCTCGATGTCAACTTAAGACTAAAAAAAGAGGATTGCAATATCTCAGGTTTTAAGGAAGATAGTCTCCCTATTGATGTAGGCTTTTAACCCTCGACAATGCACATAGGCCCACCGGGATCAAACCCTCTAGATGTAATTCCTACCTTTTATGGGCCAACCCTCTAATTCATGCCACTAGTTATGGATTCATTTTATGTGTTTTGAGATTTTTTATAAGTTCTATTATTTGAATTGCAAAACTAAGTTACCAAAGCATGTGAATGAAAGATTATGAATAAAAGAATAGTTCAAAGACATAGTATTGCAACAAAGTCAATAATTCACACATGAAAATGAAGATAACTTGCATCCATGATTAACTACCAAAGCTTTATTAGTTTTAGTTGCAATCGATGCCTTGGTCTTTTTTACAAGATAACCTCCTTACACAAATGATAACCCTTACTCTATCTTGTTAGCCTTGTATACAAAGCCCAATGACTCTTGACTTTCTAGCGTCCTACCTAAAACTTTTTAGCTTTTATCCTTTTCAACTTCCAAGAAAGCAAAGTTAAGAAAATAAAATCCTAAAGGCTCCAAAATTAAAAAAAGTTGTCGCTTGAAGGATTTTTTATGGTGCTTGTTAAGGATCTCTAGGTATGTGTGGAGTTGGAGGCATTTTATTTTAAAATGAAAATCATTTTATTACATTCAAATATGCAATAAGACAAGGGACTAACAATAGAGCAGGTCTTTATGTTTTATGGTTTCTCCTAAAAATAGCAGTAGAATGAGGTATTGAAAGTCTTCAAGTTATGGGAGATTCCAAAGTGATCATAGATTTGGAAAATGGAAGAAATCATATTGGAATTTTGGTGTTGATACCAATCATGGATCTAATCTTAGAAGTAAAAAAGAAGTTATTTGATATTTCCTTTATTCATATTTACAAGGAATTCAATGTGCAAGCAAATAAACTATCTAAAGAAGCCCTATTTCTACCAAAAGGGAGTTTGGCTAAGAAAAAACTTAAGGAGGAAGGATCCCTTCCTGAATTTGTCTAAACCATATACTGTATCATGTTTTTCAATGACGATTTTCCTTCTCATGGCCTTTTTCTTTTAGTTTTCAAAGCCCATTCCTCATATGTTCCAAGATAATATTTTCATTAAGAACCTTAGGCTATGGTGCTAAACCATTAATAGTTTAGTTAATATGTGATCATTCACAGAAGATCATTTTAGAGATGTAAATTATATTAAAAGTTATTTAGTATGCATGTCTCTAATAAAGATAAATGTCCATCACTCATGCTCGACTTGCTCGTGTGGTTACTCTGAGCTTCTCTTTGGAAGTGCTAAATATGTGACTTGGCTTGGGAAGAATTAAACATGGCGTGGAGTATCATGACCCTATTTGACCAACTAATGAAGCTTATGTAATTAGTAAAAAGTATTTATAATGAAGTAAACACAAACAAGTCACTTAAAACCATAACATAAAAAAAGTAATCCCAATCATTACATCAAGGATTAGATCAACTATATTAAGGAAAAATCTCACTTTAGAACCCTACTTATAGATATTGGAATTGCAAGTGAAGATAAATTGCAATAAAGTCAATAATTCACACATGAAAATGAAGATAACTTGCATCCATGATTAACTACCAAAGATTTATTAGTTTTAGTTGCAATCGATGCCTTGGTCTTTTTTACAAGATAACCTCCTTACAAAAATGATAACCCTTACTCTATCTTGTTAGCCGTATATACAAAGCCCAATGACTCTTGACTTTCTAGCGTCCTACCTAAAACTTTTTAGCTTTTATCCTTTTCAACTTCCAAGAAACTAATTACTCATATCACTTTTGACTTTTCTAAACAAGACAAAATATCAATTATGATCAATGAGAAGCATAATTACTCAAATCGAAAATACATCGTAAAATTATGTTCCTTTGGGAAAGATTACACTATCAACTTTTGGCTTGATGTTATTTAGTTTTAGCTCAAACTTTGCCTTCTTCATTTGTTGTTCATAATTCATGCCTTTTAATGGCTCTTTCTACTTGGTGGGGCCTACAAGATGGCTTTGGAGAGAAGTTTCATCCATGACGTAGATATTTTGGGCGGATGTCATTATTTCATGGGTGATATTTTGGGCGGATGTCATTATTTCATGGGTGATATTTTGGGGGATGAGAATTCTCAACATTCGTGAGAACTTCTTCTAATGTTTAAATCACCATTCTTTTTCTTTTACTTCACTTTGTATGTGAACTTATTGAGAGCCGTGCTCTTAACACCAAACACGAATGACTTCATATAACTATTGTACCCTTGCTCTTTATGTGGAAAAATCCTAATTTGATCCATGGACTGAGGAGCTAATCCAACTATATTTCATGTTGTATTATCTTTACCTGAGGTGCTTTCAATACTCCACTCTTACTACTCTATAGTTGCAATGGGTGTCGATATCACTACCACAACAACTTGTCTATCTATATGTTGTGAAGAGTCGTAACTTAAATCAACAAGTGTTGATGCCTCTGTTGATATTATGGTAGCTGCGGGAGGTATTAACCTCTACATATAAACTTTGACGAGTCTAGAATATTTCTGGAAGCAAGAGAAATCCCAAAAGGTTAGGAAATAACCTTAGAAGACAAGTCGGCCCAAGATAATAATTTATATTAAATTATTATCCTCCAGAAGTAGAAGTCGACCGAGTTAGGTCACTTGGAGGACTATAAATAAGAGGGCACTAGAGCTCATTTGTCACACTCACTCTCACAACTGCATAAGGACAAGTGGTGCGCATGACTGGAGGAGAGTTGTAGTTGCTGCAGTGGTGACTTGGTCTTTGGTAATGGTTGGCCTTGCTGCTTGGTTATGGTTTGGACTCTCTGCTTGGTATGCTAGCTTTACAGAGAGGTACGCTACCTTGATTGGATATTGATTATAGGGTTTACTTCCATAATTATTCTATCTGTCAAGGTTAAGGTGCTCAGGGGTGACCTTTGTGCCTATGGTTGGGTGACGATATTGCTATATTGTCTACGGTGAAACGAGCACACCTATTATTCTAACAGGTTATGGGCTCACACTATCTTCGGACAGTCTAACCACTGGAAGGTAGATTGGGAGGATTTGCTCAATTGTAGTTGTTGTTGCAGTCAAAGTTTTGTTGCAGCAACAAAACCCTAACCCTCGTGTTGAGGCACCTTAAGTGAAGCACTTGACCTAATTCTTGGATAATCTAGTGCGCCCTAGACTAGCGCACCTCCTACTACTCACGGCAAGCCAAGACGTCAAGTTTGAGTTGTTGGTCAAATTCAAAGGTTGACCAAGTCAAATTCAAAGCAGCCATGACTTACTATATGAAGTCAGAAAACAAGTTAGAAGGATTTTCTAACTTCAGAGCATGGAAGACAAGGATTGACCTCATCCTTTCCAAGAATAAAGTGTTGGATATCGTAAAAGGTAAGATCATGGAACCACAATTTGAAGCAGGAAAAGAGAAGGAACCTTAGAGTGTGGCAGTAATGAAAACAGAAGACCTAGCATGAAGAAAGTGTATGTTGTGCCCAAGAGAGATCTACTAAAAGGAACATTATGAGGTTTACCAATCCTATAGCAGCTAAACCTATGGTCCAACAAAGTCATTCGAAGGTTTACTATCACAGTTGGGTAACAAAGGTATGTACCTATACATGTTCTTTTAATTTGTATCATTAGCATGAGTTTGTTTGCAAGGAATGTACAAGGGATCTTGTCCAAAGCAGTGATCTTGGATTCAATGCATTCAAAAGATCAACACACTCTCCAAGTTTGACTTGATATGTCTCTTAATGTTATGGCATTGTAAGTTGACTTTAGTAAAGATGTTATAAGGTTGAGATCGTATTCTCTAACTCAGTTTTCTGTCAAGAAAGCATATTGTTTTAAGTATAAGGTATAGGTCGGAAAGGATACTTTTCTCAGAAGAAAAGCAATCCTAGTGGAACGATAGCAAGACTCCAGTTTTGCATATCAAGTTTGACATCTTTATTATTGTCACTTAAGTGAGCATTTATAAGTACTTAGTATCTTATACTACTCAATGTACTTATTTGTAAATATGAACTAACACCTCCTCTAGGAGATATTTCTTGCTCGTGTTCTCATACTAGATCATCTTAGTAGTGCTACCAAGAAACTATCCTTCATATGAAAAATGTTGTATCGAAAACAATGTTGTTCTTGTCGTCTCAGGCAGGTTATCTCATGAAGGCTATCATGAAAATATATTTCCAGGCTTGTAGAAATTTCCTATATCCTTGTCCTTATTCTTGTTTCGGTTTACTATCATAAACATATTGTCTTTGATCTTTCTTTTGTTTCTTGTCTTGTTCCGGGCAAGTATCCTTGTGAAATATGTTGACAAACCTTTGATGAACAATCTTTGCGGAAGTCGTCATAGAAGAAGTTTATAAGGATGACACAATGCTTGCAACAACTGCCAGTTGGATAGAAAACAGATATGCTTGTGACACTTTACAGAAAGCAAAGAGAGGTGTAGCAGAAAGAAGCATGGACTCTCTCAGATAGAGATAATTGATTGCAGAATTCCATAAGCATGCAGTCTCAGAATAAAAACAAGGAAGTTCTTGATATTTCTCATTCAGGCATGAAGCCATGATTAGGAGGGAGCTAATCCCCAATGATATGGTCCATTGAAGAATCCACAAAGACTTAAATGGAAGCTTTGATAGATACAAGGCGAGATTCAGGGCTAGAGGGTTCTCCCATAAGGAGGGAGAAGACTATGATGACAACTTGTCCCATTAACCAGATATACCTCTACGTGAGCCATTATATCTCTTGCAGTATCCATTGATTGGAGTTTACATCAGATGGATGTAAATACTGTTCTTCTCAATAGAGTAATTGAAGAAGAAGCAAATGTAGAGCAACCTCAAGGTTTTGAGGTATACCAGAAAGAGAGCCATGAATGCAGAAGACCTTGTATGGATTCAAGCAACTTGGTGTAGAGCCTCTCATGTACAACATAAGTGTGGTGAAAACTTCCTATGATAGAGGAAGTGTATTGAAATAGTCCTTCAAAAGTCCGGGATAATGGATTGCAAATCCATGAAAAACTCCCATGATGACATATTGAAGAAGTTGAGAGACTCTGATCAAGTAGACTCGTCCCTCTATCGACAATTGAATGGCTCGTTGATGTCTTTGGAGAATACTCAACCGGATATTTGCTTTGCTGTGAAAATAGTTATAGATGGAACCTAACCATGAGAATTGAATAATTGCAAAGCATGCCTTGAAATGTCTTTGTGGGACGTTTGACTTATGATATACAATTGCATGGATTTATCAATTCAGATTGGGCAGGGGGTGCAGATAACAAAAGAAGTACTTCTTGGATATGCTTCAGTTTGAGCTTTGCCACGATATCATGGGCTAGCAGGAAACAGAAGTTCGTTTCACTCAACACTGCAGAAGCAGAGTATATTGTCGCTTGTGATGCTTGTAAGCAAGCAATGTGGCTCTGTAAGTTGGTTTCTGGATTGTTTGATCAGGTGTTGGATTCAACCGTGAGTTATTGTAATAACCAGAGTTGTGTGTAGCTCTCAGAGAACCCTGTGTTCCATGACAGGTCGAAGCACATTGAGATCAAGTACTATTTTCTCCAGGATAAATTCTAGAGGGGAGAAGTGGTTCTCCATTATATCTCCACTGATGAGCAGATAACAGGTATTTTGGTAAAGCCTATGTCCAAAATGAAAAGTTTGTGTACTTAAGGGACAAGCTGGATTCCTAGAGATGACTTCCTTATTGGAAATGGAAGTGATTACTCCTCAGGTTGGGAGGGAGCATTGACATGTTATTGATATATGGACAATCAATTGGTCCAAGTTGGGCAGTCACTTTTGTTAACATTTATTCTTGTTAAGAGGGGTGGGTTGTTTTCTCTCCTTCAAGCCCATAGCCCGAGCTGCGAAGAAGTAGGCCTGAAAGTCCAACAAAGGCATTTTATTCAAAGGGCGCAGTCATGAGCGCCAAGTGCAGCACACAGAAGAAGTCCTTTTCGGGCTTAAAATCAAGCGAGCGGGCATTTTGTTTTCCACGCCAAGGATTCATCGACGGAGCAGAGCAACGGTCGGTGGGTAATTGCAGTCAACCGATTCGCGCCAAGTATAGCGCAGATGTTTTCGAGGAAGTGAACGGTCGAAACTCTCTGTGGAGCATTCGCGAAGTTACGAGGGCCGTTGATCGCAATCAGTTTAAGCGTGGGATTATTTGTTGAACTCGAGGTTCGTGAGTTCGGAGGGCGGACCATATCCTTTGGTTGCGTGAGATCGCGAATCACGAGAATTGTGGAAAGGAAAGGAGCCATCGCGCCTCGGGACTTCGCAAGGGGAGAATGCCAAAGTTCGACACTCCAACTCGTGAGGTCACGAGTTGCGAGAGGCGCTAGCACTTAAGCCCTAGCCGACGGTTACATGTGGAGAGCATTGACAATAAAAAGAGCTATACCCATATCACCCTCTCACGTCTCAGGACTTCATGAAAGGGGAGCACAAAGGCTCTACCCTCCAACTCGCGAGATTGCGAGTTATGAGAAGTGTTCAAAGGGGAGTCAACCATCGTTGACCATCGTGTCTCGGGACTTCGCAAGGGGAGAATGCCAAAGTTCGACACTCCAATTCGCGAGGTCGCGAGTTGCAAGAGGCGCTAGCACTTAAGCCCTAGCCGACGGTTATGTGTGGAGGGCGCTGACAAGGAAAGGAGCCAGACCCGTATTGCCATCTCGGGTATCGGGAGTTTGGAAAAGAGGAGCTGAGGGTCTTCGACCCACGAAATCGCGAGTCGCGAAATGCAAAAGAGCCTTTAATGTGGGGCCCACAGTCTTGGCGCCCGGTCACAGAGGAACAGGCCTTGGGAAAAGGCACTAGCGCACACCATATGATGAGACAGGTCCCAAAACGCTGACATCATCACAGTCGTTCATCCATAGGGGCACGTGGTGCGCGATTAGGCTCTATCGCCACTTCGCACATCGTGACTTTGAAAAGAAAGGATCAACTCCTTCCCATCCACGAGACGCGAAGCGACGAAAGCGCTGAAGAGTTGGGCCCACAGTCTTGGCGCCCGGTCACAGAGGAACAGGCCTGAGGAAAAGGCGCTAGTGCACACCATATGATAAGACAGGTCCCAAAACGCCGACATCATCGCAGCCATCCATCCAAAGGGACGCGTGGTGCACGATTAGGCTCTATCGCCTCTTTGTGCATCGCGTCTTTGAAGAACAAGGATCAGCCTCCTCCCAGCCGCGAGACGCGAAGTGCTGAAGGCGTCTAGGATTCGGGCCCACAGTACCGCCGGATCAGGGTCGTCCGATCAAAGAGGGGCACGTGGTGCGTGATTATGCTCTATCGCCTCTTCGCGCATCGCTACTTTGAAGAACGAGGATCAACCTCCTCCCAACCGCGAGACACGAAGCACCGAAAGCGCCTTTGAGGATAAGTGCAAGGTCATGGCCCGTGGTTACTCGGGAAAATAGAAAGAGTTGTGCAAAAGGGACAAAAGAGCCAGGTTGAGCTGCAGAAGGGATCGTCGCGATCTCCAGGTGCCAATCCGACTGGGTCTCAACCCTGGTCCCTGCCAGGAGTAAATGAAGGTGGGAGGAGGTGGTTGAAACCTCTCCTCACTCATTAATTGTAAGGTATGGAGGATTCGGCAAGCGGTCTGCCCGAGACGGTCCTGTGTGCCTGTTTTTTCCAAAGAAGCCATGCCGAGTCCTCGAATAACCAGAGAAGTATGCACATGCTAACTCGACACTTAATGGCTCAGCTCCCCCCCTGCAAGAGCCATGCAAAGTTAAGGTGGCATCTGACGAAGGATTTCCATCCGAGTTTGACTGAAGGGACGCCACGCCTTGGAGGTCCGAGCACGCCTCTGTTGGGCGAATTTTTCTGAGTATATGTACTCAGTTTTTTTTGTATTTTTAAAAGTATCGATGGTTGAGCTAGGCTCCCGATTGTAAAGTTTTGATGAAGCACTGGTTTCTCTGGTTATGTATTGGCACTTGAGACTTCTTGCCTTATGAATGTCAGCCTCTTTCCATCTCTCTGTGTACACTGTGTTAGAATAGCTCGAAATTGGAGGATCCAGTCGAGTTGCACTGTTATAGGATGATGTATGTTGGATCACTGTAATAGTTGTATTGTTTCTAATCAGTTCTTGTATTTTCTCAACATTGAATGATTTGGAATTGGAAGATCCAGTCAAGTCACCCTTCAGTTCCCCGAAACTCCGAACCAAGAGGATGTATTCTGAGTTTTTCCTCCTCGAGTTGTCGAAAGGCCTGATGCCCCAAGCAGTCTTGCTCACTCATATCACTAAGTCTTCCATCTACTCATTTTATAATCAACTCACTGACGGAAGTTAGATCAAGACCTCCTTTGTTTTTCTACATACCAAGCCCGGTTTTCTGAGTTAGAGCGATATCTTCTTGAGTCTCTATCCATTTGATCACCCCATTAAATTATTCGTGACATAAACTGATGGGCGTTGGGCTCTGCTCCTGCTGTAATCCAGGAGTGACTTCCAACGCCAACATTTTTGGCGCCATTGACAGGGACGAAGTTGAAAATTTTCCCCGAGATTGAACGACACTGAGCCTCTGATTCTGAAGGTGCATCAGGCATCAGAGCCTTTGACGATTGCTACTGTGCACTTGGCGAATCCATTATGACGACTCCACTGTAGTGAACCTGCTGTTTTAGTTGTGGCTTCCAGAGGCAAACACACGGGGTCCCATCCACAACTGCCTCTAGCTACACCTATAGCAGATCCCGAGGTGATTTTCAGAGAAGGAAAGGCCTCTGAAGGAGAAACTTCCACCGCCGAACCAGGTAATCCGCCATCTCCTTCTATAGAAACTCCATTTTATTCTCCTCATCTTCCTAGCAGGCCTTTTTCTGAAGTTTCTCGTTTCCTGAATTTCGGGAGTGTTCCTGCTAAGTTTTCCCCTCCCGGTCTGGGATTGGAGGGAGAAATCCTTGTCACTCCCCTTTCCCTTGAAGTTGTACCTTTGCGTGGACCTAGGACCACAAAAGATTTCCCCACTCCTAGATTTACCACTCCTCCTCTTGTTAGTGTTGCCACTTCTACACAGAGAGAAGCATCTGCTGACTCAAGCCCGTTAGCCTTCTCCCTAAATCCCCCATTGTTTCTTGGAAGCTCATTCCCAGTATCCCCTTTTCTAGCCCCTTCCCCTCCGAGTTCTCCTCCACCTAATATCCCTATGGTAGGAGCAAATCCCCCTATGACCAGAATGGAGGTTATTATGGATGCTAGGTATGCTCCCCTTGTGTTACCTCAGCCTCTCAATGTCCTTCCAGCAGATGGTTACCTCAAGCAGCTGCCCAAGTTTACAGGCGAAGGGGACATAACTACAGAAGAACACTTTGAAGCCTTCTACGGTTTTACAGACGATCATGTTATCATGCATGCAGATATATGGATGAGGATTTTCATCCATAGTCGTGAAGGCGAGGCTAGAAAATGGTTTAGGGCCCTGCCTTCTGGATCTATTGATGGGATTGAGGCTTTGGATAATGCCTTTTTGAGACAATGGGGAGACAAAAATGACTTCATGTATTACATGACTGAGTTTGGGTCTTTGAAGAGAAAGGAAGGAGAGTCTATCTCTGACTTCTCCAAAAGATTTAATAAAATGTACAATAAGATCCCCACCGAGATAAAGCCCTCTGAAGCCTCTGCAAAGATCACTTATGTCAGCGCTTTTGATCATGATTTCTGCCTCCTGCTGAGGGAAAGGAGAGCCACCACTCTGGCTCACATGCAGGACGCAGTCGTGGAAGTAGAGTCTAACATATTGGTCATTGACCGACTCAGGAATAAGGCTGACAGAGACGTATCCAGGAGAAGAACAGAGGCCTCCCCATCCCATTCCTGTCCCCTTCCCCTTCAGACGGATGAGGTAGCTAAAGTACTGAAATCCCTTTCATCTAGGATGGAGAAGTGGGAGTTAGAGGGGAAGCCCACGTACAGAAACCCCCAGAATACTGATAACAGAGGTTTCAGGAGGCCTGGTAACAATATGCCACAAACTTTGCCAAAGGAACAAAGAAGAAGAGACAGGGATGATCAGAGGATTCAGACCCCTCTCCAAAATAGCCTAGTTGCTCATGAGGAAGGGAAGGAGGTGGATGAACTCGACCCTGAGATACACTGCATCGAGGACACTTCCCCRTTTCCTCATTTGACTCAATCTGCATATGAAGAATCTCTTATCAACACCCAAATCAACGAGTTGAGTAAAGGGGAAAAGGTCAGCAACACTCCTAACAGATACAATCTCAGGTCAAAAAAGAAAGAAGGGAATTTTGATAGCCAGGATCAGCCCCTCATAGCGGAAAGGCCTACTAAAGCTGCAACAACCACTACTAAAGAAAAGAAAACTCAGAATGCTTCGCCAGCAACCAAGGAACCTGTCTCCGAGGTAATGGAAGCTCCTAAGTCTCTCTCATCCTTTAGTTTTGAGCATGAGATTTAGAAGATTAGGATTCATGTACCCCTATCCGAACTAGTGAAAAATGAAGATTTCAAAAGGTCTCTCTCCAAGATGCTACAATCTTAGCCCCCCCAGCATTCCACGGACTCAATAAATCTCCAAGATGAAAATCCAACAGTCGTCCTAGGTCCCATGGTATAAGATAGAGATGATTCATCCCCTCCTTTCTACACATCCTTGAACATACATGATAAAGTGTTGCATAACTGCCTCATGGATTCAGGGGCTTCCCATAACCTTATGCCCAAAATAGTCATGGAAGAATTGGGACTGGAAGTGACAAAGGCTTATCATGATTTGTACTCTTTTGATTCAAGGAGGGTGCAATGTCTTGGAGTCATCAAAGACTTGGCGGTCTCTCTGTTTCAGTTGCCAATGAAGAGTGTGGTCATGGACATTGTAGTGGCTGACGTTCCTCCCAAGTTTGGCATGCTACTATCAAGATCTTGGATTAAAAATCTTGGAGGAACATTACAGATGGATCTCACATATGCTACTATTCCAGTCTTTGGAGGGGAACACAGGAGGTTGTACAGAGAATCTTAGCTAGCCTATATTGTCAGTGATGAAGCAAACCCCACCAATCATCCCATCTTTGCACTGGACACTGATTTGGGGTCTAGTTTATTGCAGATCACTGATGCTCTTGAAGCCCCTTTCCAAATCAGAAAGCAACCCTTATTTGATCATGGGACACCTCCTCCAAACACCTCCATTTGGAAAATGTTTTTCGATGGAGCTTCTTCTAGCGAAGGCGCTGACATTGGAGTGGTTTTCATGTCACCTTCTCAAGAGACCATATCGCTGTCATACAAGCTGGAATTTGACACCACCAACAATGTGGCAGAGTATGAAGCTCTTGTTCTTGGTATGAGGGCTGCAAAAGAAATGGGAATAAAGGAGATGGCAGTGTTCGGAGATGCTGAATTGATAATCCAACAAGTCAGGAATGTCTATCAGGCCAAGCATCCTCAGCTCAGAAATTACAGGAACGAGGTATGGGACCTGATTGATAATTTCTTCTCAGCTTTCAACATTTCTTTTCTCCTAAGGGACGATAATGCTGTCGCCGATTCTTTAGCTGTTTTAGCTAGCCGGTTCAAGATCCCTCTGCTGTCTATGGTCAAATATGATGTTGAGATAAAATATAGGCCCTCTGTACCAGACAATGCCAATCATTGGAAGGTATTCGATGATGATCTTGAAATCGAAAAATTTCTCCAATCTGTTGATGAATTTTCTGCATTGCACATTGATCAGGATCCTGACCTTGAAGGTGACCATTACCCTGAGGTGTTTTTAAATGAAATTGCTAATCACCAGATTATTCGGCTACCTAGCAATCACATTCCAAGGGGACTAGTCCCTTTAGAAAGATTGTTCGATGGGAATTATGTGGCAGTAAAGGGTAGGGTTTCAGATGAAGATGCTGACACGGCTGAGTGCAACATTGGCACACAGGAGGAGCCTAAGTTTGTCAAGTTGTCGAGCAGTTTAACCAGAGAACATAGGGTTGAATATACCGAGTTATTAAGAGAATTTGTTGATGTGTTTGCATGGACCTATGAAGACCTCAAGACATATGACACATCCGTCATTGAGCACAAGATCCCACTGAAGGAAGAGGCTAGGCCATTTAGGCAGAAGCTAAGACAGATAAATCCCATACTGCTGCCTGTCATGGAAAAAGAAGTCAAGAAATTGTTAGATGCCCAAATCATTGTCCCCTTGAGATATTCTGAATGGGTGGCCAATTTGGTACTGGTAAGAAAGAAAAGTGGAGAAATCAAGCTTTGTGTCGATTTCAGGACCCTGAATAGGAGCTCAAAGAAAGACAATTATCCCCTACCCAACATGGAACACATATTGCAGAGGGTAACTGGTGCATCTAGGATATCCATGATCGATGGTTTTTCTGGTTATAACTAGATATCAGTCATGCCTGAGGACATAGAAAAAACAACCTTCACCACTCCTTGGGGCACATTCATGTATGCCAAAATTCCCTTTGGATTGATGAATGTAGGAGCAACATTTCAGCGGGCCATGGATATAACCTTCATCGGGGAAAAGATCAATTTGTGGTGATCTATCTGGATGACATCACAGTCTTCTCCAGGTTTGACCAAGAGCACTTTTGTCACTTAAGAAAAGTGTTCTTGAAGTGTCAGAGGTTTGGCCTATCCTTAAACCCCCAAAAATATTTGTTTGCTATGAAGGAGGGGAAATTGTTAGGTCATATAGTGTCAACAGAAGGAGTGAGGATTTATCCCAGCAGGGTAGAGGCAATTCAGACTCTGTCACTTCCCTAGTCTAGAAAGGAAGTTCAGGCCTTTTTAGGGAAGATTAACTTTCTGAGGAGGTTCGTCTCAAATTTCGCTGAGATGGTGAAACACATCACATCCATGCTCAGGAAAGGAAAAGAAGTAAAATGGATTGCTGAACCTAGGGAATCTTTTATCTAAATAAAAAGGGCACTGACTGAGGCACCTGTGCTGATCAATCCTGACTATTCCAAAAACTTCCTAGTTTTTTCTTTCGCTTCTTTTGATACAGTAGCAACGGTCTTATTGCAGAAAAATGAGGAAGGGCGAGAGCAACCCATTGCCTTCTTCAGTAAAGCATTAAGAGATGCAGAAATCAGGTACGAGATCATGGAGAAGTAGGCTTATGCCTTGGTGAAATCTCTCAAAGCTTTCATAGTCTATGTCTTGCACTCAAAAGTGATTGCATACGGTCCTTCATCCTCTGTGAAGGACATCCTTATACAACCTGACATAGATGGGAGAAGAGGTAAATGGATTGCCAAAATCCTGGAGTTTGATGTGGAGATTAAGCCCACCAAGTTGATAAAGGGGCAGGGTTTAGCCAAGCTGCTCGCTGAATCCAATTGCAAAGCCTTGGGGATCAACTTCATCAATGCTTGTTCAGAAAATCAACAAGATGAGTCGTCCAACAAAGGTTCTCAGGGTGACTTATCGCTAGCAGAATGCACCTGGTATAGAGATATCTTGTATTTTCTGCAAGAGTTGAAGCCTCCTGATGGAATGAGAAAGAGTAAGGTGAGAGCTTTAAAGCTCAAGGCAGTCAGATATTGCCTCATTGACCGAGCCTTGCACTGGAAAGACCCTCTAGGGGTATTTTTAAGGTGCCTGAATCCACAAGAATCCCATAAAGTTATGTTTGATTTCCATAGTGGCTTTTGTGGGGGGCATCATTTCTGGAAGACCACAGCTCACAAAATCCTCAGGGATGGGTATTACTGGCCCACTTTATTCACTGATGTTTGTAGAGAGATCAGAACTTGCATCAAATGCCAAAAGTTCCCAGGAAAGTAGCAGCTTAGACCACTGCCACTGAAGCTTGTAGTAGCTTCAACACCTTTTCAACAATGGGGGCTGGACTTCATCGAGGAAATCCATCCTCCCTCAAGTGGCCAACACAAATGGATCCTGACTGCAACGGACTATTTCACCAAGTGGATAGAAGCTACCCCCACCAAAAGTGTATCACACAAAGTAATTATCAACTTCCTGGAGGATATCATAGCCAGATTTGGCTGTCCCAGCAGGATTGTCACTGATAATGTTGCTTCGTTCAAATCTTAGCCTCTGATTAAGTTTTGTGAGCAGTTCCAGATCTCGCTAATTCACTCCACCCCCTATTATCCTCAAGGAAATGGACTGGTAGAATCTTCCAATAAAAGCCCAATGAAGCTCATTAAAAGATTATTGAAAGACAATAAGAGGGCTTGGAATTCAAAGCTCAAATTTGCTCTATGGGCCGATCAAGTGACAACGAAGAAGTCCCTGGGCACCTCGCCTTTTCAATTGGTTTACGAAACAGAGGCAGTTTTTCCCACTCAGCTCGCCTTACCTGTAGCAAAGTTCTTTCAAGATTATGAAGGAGAGCCAGATCATATGGTCAGAAGGATTCATTAGATAGTGGAAGTACAACAGATCAGGGAATAGGCGATGGACACAACTCATAGTCATCAACAAAAGGTCAAACTGGCCTTTGACAGGAAGGTCAAGAAGAAGGAGTTTGAGATCGGGGATTTGGTGCTTAAGTGGGATGCACCCAGACAGGATAAGGGCAAACACATCAAGTTTGACGCCCTCTGGATCGGGCCCTTCAAAATCTCTAAGGTTTTCTCAAATAACACGTACAGGTTGCAGGATCTGGAGGGTGAGGAGGTTTTTAACAACCCAGTAAATGGGAATTTCCTGAAGAAATGTTTTGTTTGAGCCTTAGACGGCTCCTTTGTTTGTAAATATTGTCCTTTTGGTTCTTTGTTTATTTTTATTTTTATTTTTCGGCTTAGTAAATGAATCCATAGCCCAATAGCAAGGCACTGAAGCTGCAAATGAGTTCTTAGATCATCACAGGGACGACTCTATCCCCCATGGAGCCTAATGTTAACATTTATTCTTGTTAAGAGGGGTGGGTTGTTTTCTCTCCTTCGAGCCCGTAGCCCGAGCTGTGAAGAAGTAGGCCTGAAAGTCCAACAAAGGCATTTTATTCAAAGGGCGCAGTCATGAGCGCCAAGTGCAACACACATAAGAAGTCCTTTTCGGGCTTAAAATCAAGCGAGCGAGCATTTTGTTTTCCACAGCAAGGATTCATCGAGGGAGTAGAGCAACGGTCGGTGGGTAATTGTAGTCAACCGAGTCGCGCCAAGTATAGCGCAGAAGTTTTCGAGGAAGTGAACGGTCGGAACTCTCCGTGGAGCATTCGCGAAGTTATGAGGGTCGTTGATCGCAATCAGTTTAAGCGTGGGATTATTTCTTGAACTCGGGGTTCATGAGTTCGGAGGGCGGACCATATCCTTTGGTTGCGCGAGATCGCGAATAACGAGAATTGTGGAAAGGAAAGGAGCCATCGCGCCTCGTGACTTTGCAAGGGGAGAATGCCAAAGTTTGACACTCCAACTCGCGAGGTCGCGAGTTGCGAGAGGTGCTAGCACTTAAGCCCTAGCCGACGGTTACAAGTGGAGGGTGCTGACAATAAAAAGAGCTATACCCATATCGCCCTCTCGTGTCTTGGGACTTCATGAAAGGGGAGCACGAAGGCTCTACCCTCCAACTTGCGAGATTGCGAGTTACGAAAAGTGTTCAAAGGGGAGTCAACCATCGCTGACCATCGCGTCTCGGGACTTCGAAGGGGAGAATGCCAAAGTTCGACACTCCAACTCGCGAGGTTGCGAGTTGCGAGAGGCGTTAGCACTTAATCCCTAGCCGACGATAACGTGTGGAGGGTGCTGACAAGGAAAGGAGCCAGACCCGTATCGCCATCTTGGGTATCGAGAGTTTGGAAAAGAGGAGCCGAGGGTCTTCAACCCATGAACTCGCGAGTCGCGAAATGCAAAAGAGCCTTTAATGTGGGGCCCATGGTCTTGGCGCCCAGTCACAGAGGAACAGGCCTGGGGAAAAGGCGCTAGCGCACACCATATGATGAGACAGGTCCTAAAACGCTGACATCATCGCAACCGTCCATCCAGAGGGGCACGTGGTGCACGATTAGGCTCTATCGCCACTTCGCGCATCACGACTTTGAAGAGCAAGGATCAGCTCCTTCCCATCCACGAGACGTGAAGCGCCGAAAGCGCTCAGGAGTTGGGCCCATGGTCTTGCCGCCCGGTCACAGAGGAACAGGCCTGGGGAAAAGGCGCTAACGCACACCATATGATAAGACAGGTCCCAAAACATCGACATCATCGCAGCCGTCCATCCAAAGGGACGCGTGGTGCGCGATTAGGCTCTATCGCCTCTTTGCGCATCACGACTTTGAAGAATGAGGATCAACCTCCTCCTAGCCGAGAGACACGAAGTGTCGAAGGCGTCCGAGATTTGGGCCCACAATATCGCCGGATCAGGGTCGTCTGATCAAAGAGGGGCACATGATGCGCGATTAGGCTCTATCGCCTCTTTGCGCATCGCTACTTTGAAGAACGAGGATCAGCCTCCTCCCAGCCGCGAGACGCGAAGCATCGAAAGCGCCTTTGAGGATAAGCGCAGGGTCATGACCCGTGGTCACTCGGGAAAATAGAAAGAGTTGTGCAAAAGGGCCAAAAGAGCCAGGTTTAGTTGCAGAACGGATCGCCGCGATCTTCAGGTGCCAATCTGAATCGGTCTCAACCCTGGTCCCTGCTAGGAGTAAATGAAGGTGGGAGGAGGTGGTTTAAACCTCTCCTCACTCATTAATTGTAAGGTATGGAGGATCCGACAAGCGGTCTGCCTGAGACAGTCCTGTGTGCCTATTTTTTCCAAAGAAGCCATGCCGAGTCCTCGACTAACCAGAGAAGTATGCACACGCTAACTCGACACTTAATGGCTCAACTCCCCCCCTGCAAGAGCCATGCAAAGTTAAGGTGGCGTCTGACGAAGGATTTCCATCCGAGTTTGGCTGAAGGGATGCCACGCCTTGGAGGTCCAAGCATGCCTCTATTGGGCGAATTTTTCTGAGTATATGTACTCAGTTTTTTTTTGTATTTTTAAAAGTATCGATGGTTGAGCTAGGCTCCCGATTGTAAAGTGTTGATGAAGCACTGGTTGCTCTGGTTATGTATTGGCACTTGAGACTTCTTGCCTTATGAATGTCAACCTCTTTCCATCTCTCTGTGTACACTGTGTTAGAACATCTCGAAATTGGAGGATCCAATCGAGTTGCGCTGTTATAGGATGATGTATGTTGGATCACTGTAATAGTTGTATTGTTTCTAATCAGTTCTTGTATTTTATCAATGCTGAATGATTTGGAATTGGAAGATCCATTCAAGTCACCCTTCAGTTCCCCGAAACTCCGAACCAAGAGGATCTTGTATTCTGAGTTTTTCCTCCTCAATCTGTCGAAAGGCTTGACGCCCCAAGCAGTCTTGCTCACTCATCTCACTAAGTCTTCCATCTGCTCATTTTATAATCAACTCACTGACCGATGTTAGATCAAGACCTCCTTTGTTTTTCTACATACCAAGCCCGATTTTCTGAGTTAGAGTGATATCTTCTTGAGTCTCTATCCATTCGATCACCCCATTAAATTATTTGCGATATAAAATGATGGGCGCTGGGCTCTGCTCCTGCTACAATCCAGGAGTGACTTCCAACTCCAACAACTTTCTAATCCAAAAAGTGGTCCAAGATTCTTGATGGACAATCATTTTCCAGTTTGGAAAATGGTCCAGGTTTTCCAATCACTTTCCAGTTCAAAAAGTGGTCCAAGATTTCTGATGGACAATCATTTTCCAGTTCGAAAAATGGTCCAGAACAGACAGTCACGGTCCAACATATTGTTGATTTACCATAGACAATGATTCCCCTTATGGTCAGTGTGGGGGAATGATCTAGGACAATCATTCTCCTTGGCAGTCACTCTGAGAAGTGGTCAAGAAGAATGGTTCGCCTCTTCGGGCAGTCATTCTTTCGAAGTTCACAGTTGTGAGTAGTTTCGAAGAATGGTCTGATGTAGGAGGTTGGTGCAGGACAATCATTTACATAGGAAAAAGGTCTGGATCGACATTCCCTAGGGTAGACTCATTCTCTCCAGGTTGCACTGTGAATCGTGCCAGAAGAATAGCCCAATTAGGTTGAATGGTCTAGGTTCAACAATCGGGGACAGTCATTCCCTAGGGTTGACTCGTTCTCTCCAGGTTGCATTGTGAATCATGCCGAAAGAATGGCCCAGTTAGGTTGAATGGTCCAGGTTAAAAAATTAGGGATAGTTATTCTTCTATGCTTGAGAAGAATAGTCCATATAACCCATGGCTGATGTTTAACTTTCCGAGGGCAGGTGCTCTTACAAATGTCACAGATGTGAGTGGAAGAGTGGCCCAGATGACTTAGTTTGTATCATGAGATTGTTGATATTAGATGATATGATTTTTGGGGAGATTGTATCTCTCTAGACAATAGTTGTATGCTATTGTGGTAGTCCCTAAAGTTGCACTTGATTGCTAAAGGGAAAACTATGGCATCATCTAGTTATTGCAATGATTTTTATGGATACAGATGTGTATTGGGTTTTTAAATTGGTTTTAAGGTTGGGTCAAAGATAATATAAAATGTCAATCTCAAATATGCAAGAATAAATTCATATCTCAATGGCTTAGTAAATGGCAGTCAATCCAATAAATTAGATGGCAAATGCAATATGAAAGATAGTGAAAATATGTAAGCTTTCAATTTGTCCATTCACATATGAAACTCTTGATCCCAAATATCATTCAAGAAACAAGAGAAATGTACTTAAATACAAATCTGATTATGAACAAGCAAACAATGAAGTTTTCACTGGCTTACTCACAAACAAGATACATCAAATGCTTAGCAAAAGATTAACATGCATTCAAGTAAGTAAAAGATAGAAATATAGACAAGAATAGAAATCTAACCATCAAATAACCTTTACCATTTAGAACCAAAATGAAACGAGTCTTTGTCTTACAATTTGAAACAGAGTTTTCTAAAAAATGGCCAATGCTTCCCCACCAATAAACCCCAAAATTCTGTCAATCAGATCACTTTTTATACACAACAATTAGTTTCTAAAGATCCTACTTTCTAGATACAGTTTTGAAAAGATCCTATTTTCTAGCTAGAACTTAGGAGACATATCCTCTCATACATATAATTTGGATTTCTTCAACCTAGTCTTTAGATAAATAACTTGATTTTTGACTAGTTTTGATTTGATGAGATATTCAAATCTCACAAAACAAGGGGTGAATCTGATGTTGAGTTGGTCCTTCAAGATTGGTTTGAAGAATGCACACCCCTGTTGTGATGAGCAAATTATGTATAGACTCGAATTAATTCAACAACTGATGAAGATAAATATATAACAGGTTTACTGAAAAGGTCTTCCTCAATTGCAAAGGTTGCTCATGTATTTACCTTACATATTAAAAAATACTCTGCCTATGTGTAGCTTTTGATAATATTTTCCAAAATCTTTAGCATAGGTATTCCTTGTATTCAACAAAAACTCAAAACTGTATGATGCCTCAAATTTTGAAATCTTCCGTGTATAATAGAAGCAGAACCTTTGGTTTGTCTTTGTTTTAGCTTGGTTTTCAGAACCACATTATGCCAATAAAGTTTGATGTTTGTCTCTTTACCTCTTTGAGCAATGTCTATTGATCCTTGTTCTTCTTCTTAAGTTTATGTAACTTTTCTTGCTGCTTGGCATTCCACTTTTCTATCATCCATTCATCCTGCTTCAATTTCATAATCATGGTTTGCAATTCTTGAATCCTGTCTTTTTTATATTATGAATTCAGTATAATCTTCATCTGGAATAGGTCGATTTAGGTTAATGGAAAATTTGTGTTTTTTAACTCTAAATTCATACTTATGACCCTTTGAAGATGATCCTCCAACAATCTCTTATGCTTCATCACTTTTTGATATTTGCATCTCTTGAACATCCTGTAGCTCTTCTGTCTCTTGAAAACAGTCAAATTCTTGCTTGATCTCAATTTTCTCTAGATTGTCTTCAAGAAAAGTCAAATGGTCTCGTTGCAAAGAGAACTTGGATAAAGCTTCAGAGTTTATACTTAGCTTTTCTATTGCCTTGGTTACATGCCTCATTTGGTGCTCTACAATTTGTTTACCTTTCTCATTCTTTCTCTGTTTCTCATGAAAGATCTTCTCCACGGGTTCATTATAATGCTCATCTTCAGGCTCCAATTTAACTCCTTTCAATTTGTTTGAATAAGTTACTCGTAACTGTTCCTTTCCTTCCTTTGTATTTTCCTCTGAATCATCATCAAGGATAATTAAATTTTCTCTCTTAATAGCAAGCTGGAATAATTCTTTTGAATTTAACCTCAACTCATTAGTTGCCCTGGTTTTAGATCCTCTGGGATAATTCAATATGTGTTTACTCTTTCCTTTCTTTCTCAATTTCTTACCCTTAACCTTTGCTACATGTTCATCTTATTTTTGCATGGATTGTTCAATCTTCGGTTTAGTTGATCTTCTAACATGTATTCCTTTGCAATCTTTGGGCTCTTATTTTGGAACATGAGACTTAATCTGAGTTTGAATTTCCATCTCTGACTTTGTTTTTAATTTCTTTTTCTATGTTCTAGTCATCCTGGCTACAGGGAAATCTTTCTGTAAATCCTCGGTCTCCTGCTGTGACTGCAACTTCCTTTTGCTGGATCTGGTTATCCTGGCTACAGGGGAACTTTCTTTCGTTGTAACATAAGCTTTAGGAACCCTTTTTGCTTTTAAATTGGATATCTTCTCTAAAGTAGTTTTATGCTTGGATCCTTGTTCTTCAAGATTGAGTGATTCAAGCAACCAGTCCCAAGAAGGTTGGACTTCTCCCAAGGCATACATAGCCAAGGTCTTGATAAGTCTTTTATGAAATAAACTTTTACCAGCAGTTGCAGGATGGGTTTGTATCCTTTTAGACATCTTTGACAAACTTTTTAATAGAAAGAAGGGTAAAAACAGAGGACTATCACCATTTAAATGCATCAACAACCTAATATGATAAAGGTGGACAAGGGAAAATCACCCTTCACATGTAATGTACCTGCAAATAATCATCAAAGTAGTCTGTCATTCTTTCTTCATCAAATTATGTGGATGTTAAGAACCAAATATCAATATAGCATAGAAAAACATAAGAATAAGTACTCAACAGCTTGAAAAAGAGATAATTTCAAATAATAAGCCTCTTCGAGGGGGCAACCTCCTTATACACCACATAAATGTTCAAGTACAAGATGATTCCAAATGAAAATGTCTCCTTGGTATATATAGGAGACTAGGAGGTACAATTACAACTAATGGACCCAAGCCGACATAAATAGAATAACATTACTAATGTAATATTCCCTAATTAAGGGGTAATGTGCCACTATTTAGGGCTTAACATGCCCCTCCCCTTCAGACAAGTGTTGTCCACAATGCTTGAGTAATTATGGATGATTATGTATAAAAGACTCATCTTCCCAAGTGGAATCTTCAGCAGGAAGTTTCCTCCACTTAATGAGATACTCTGAAATGGATCTATTCCTCAGCTGGCGAATCTGATGTTGAGTTGGTCCTTCAAGATTGGCTTGAAGAATGCACCCCCTTGTTGTGATGAGAAAATTATGTATAGACTCGAATTACTTCAACAACTGATGAAGATAAATATATAACAAGTTTACTGAAAAGGTCTTCCTCAATTGCAAAGGTTGCTCCTGTATTTACCTTACATATTAAAAAATACTCTGCCTATGTGTAGCTTTTGATAATATTTTCCAAAATCTTTAGCATAGGTATTCCTTGTATTCAACAAAAACTCAAAACTGTATGATGCCTCAAATTTTGAAATCTTCACTGTATAATAGAAGCAGAACCTTCGGTTTGTCTTTGTTTTAGCTTGGTTTTCAGAACCACATTATGCCAATAAAGTTTGATGTTTGTCTCTCTTACCTCTTTGATCAATGTCTATTGATCCTTGTTCTTCTTCTTAAGTTTATGTAACTTTTCTTGCTGCTTGGAATTCCACTTTTCTATCATCCATTCTTCCTGCTTCAATTTCATAATCATGGTTTGCAATTCTTGAATCCTGTCTTTTTTATCCCTTTTTTCTATTCTGAAGTCAATATAATCTTCATCTGGAATAGGTCGATTTAGGTTAATGGAAAATTTGGGTTTTTTAACTCTAAATTCATACTTATGACCCTTTGAAGATGATCCTCCAACAATCTCTTCTGCTTCATCACTTTTTGATACTTGCATCTCCTGAACATCCTGTAGCTCTTCTGTCTCTGGAAAATAGTCAAATTCTTGCTTGATCTCAATTTTCTCTAGATTGTCTTCAAGAACAGTAAAATGGTCTCGTTGCAAAGAGAACTTGGATAAAGCTTCAGAGTTTATACTTAGCTTTTCTGTTGCCCTGGTTACATGCCTCGTTTGGTGCTCTGCAATTTGTTTACCTTTCTCATTATTTCTCTGTTTCTCATGAAAGATCTTCTCCACAGGTTCATTATAATGCTCATCTTCAGGCTCCAATTTAACTTCTTTCAATTTGTTTGAATAAGTTACTCGTAACTGTTCCTTTCCTTCCTTTGTATTTTCCTCTGAATCATCATCAAGGATAATTAAATTTTCTTTCTTAATAGCAGGCTGGAATAATGCTTTTGAATTTAACCTCAACTCATTAGTTGCCCTGGTTTTAGATCCGCTGGGATAATTCAATATGTGTTTACTCCTTCCTTTCTTTATCAATTTCTTATCCTTAACCTCTTCTTCAGGTTCATCTTATTTTTGCATGGACTGTTCAATCTTTGGTTTAGTCGATCTTCTAACATGTATTCCTTTGCAATCTTTAGGCTCTTATTTTGGAACATGAGACCTAATCTGAGTTTGAATTTCCATCTCTGACTTAGTTTTTAATTTCTTTTTCTGTGTTCTGGTCATCCTGGCTACAGGGGAATCTTTCTGTAAATCCTCAGTCTCCTGCTGTGATTGCAACTTCCTTTTGTTGGATCTGGTTATCCTGGCTACAGGGGAACTTTCTTTCGTTGTAACAGAAGCTTTAGGAACCCTTTTTTCTTTTAAATTGGATATCTTCTCTAAAGTAGTTTTATGCTTGGATCCTTGTTCTTCAAGATCGAGTGATTCAAGCAACCAGTCCCAAGAAGGCTGGACTTCTCCCAACACATACATAACCAAGGTCTTGATAAGTCTTTGATGAAATAAACTTTTACCAGCAGTTGCAGGATGGGTTTGTATCCTTTTAGACATCTTTGACAAACTTTTTAATAGAAAGAAGGGTAAAAATAGAGGACTATCACCATTTAGATGCATCAACAACCTAATATGATAAAGGTGGACAAGGGGAAATCACTCTTCACATGTAATGCACCTGCGAATAATCATCAAAGCAATCTGCCATTCTTTCTTCATCCAATTTTGTGGATGTTAAGAACCAAATATCAATATAGCATAGAAAAACATCAGAATAAGTACTCAACGCCTTGAAAAAGAGATAATTTCAGATAATAAGCCTCTTCGAGGGGGCAACCTCCTTATACACCACATAAATGTTCAAGTACAAGATGATTCCAAATGAAAATGTCTCATTGGTATATATAGGAGACTAGGAGGTACAATTACAACTAATGGACCCAAGCCGACATAAATAAAATAACATTACTAATGTACTATTCCCCAATTAAGGGGTAATGTGCCACTATTTAGGGCTTAACATGCCCCTCCCCTTCAGACAAGTGTTGTCCACAATGCTTGAGTAATTCTGGATGATTCTATATAAAAGACTCATCTTCCCAAGTGGAATCTTCAGCAGGAAATTTCCTCCACTTAATGAGATACTCTGAAATGGATCTATTCCTCAGTTGGCGAATTCGTGTGTCAGTGATGGCTTCAGGTTCCAATATGATTTTTCCTTCCTCGTCAAGTTCTGGCAATATAGTTTGCAATGGGATCTTGTCACCTATAACCTTCTTTAAGCATGAAACATGGAAAACTGGGTGTACTCATGAGGATGCAGGCAACTCCAATTTGTATGCCATGGTACCAATATTTTGCAACACCTTATAAGGACCATAGTACTTTGGTGATAATTTATTATCCTTCTTGGCTTGCTTGAGGGACATCTGTTTGTATGGTTGTAGTCTTAAGAACACTCAATCCCCTACTTCAAAACTTCTTTCACTACGATGTTGATCTACTTGTTGTTTCATGCGATTTTGTGCCATGGTCAGGTTGTCCTTTAAGATTTGGAGAACTTGTTGTTGATGCTTGATGTGATCTTCCACTTCTTGAACCTTAGATTTTTCTTTTAGAGAAGAAGTGATGGAAGGAGGGTGGTAT
>ML777574.1:867809-917061 GCA_009831015.1 Picea engelmannii
AAGTATTTAAGACTATCATGATCTGTTTTGACCTTGAAGTGCCTACCTATTAGGTAAGGGTGTCATTTCTTCAATGCATGTAGTATTGCCATCATTTCCTTCTCATAAATGGGTTTGTGTAAGTCCTTTCCCTTGAGTGGCCGAATTTCAAAAGCCAGGGTCCTTCCTTCTTGCACTAGCACAACACCAATGCCATTTCCCGAGGCATCACATTCCACAATAAAGGTTTTTTTGAAGTTTGGTGTGGTCAAGACAAGAGCTTTACACATCACCTCTTTAAGTTGTTCAAAAGTTTTAGTTGCCTCTGGAGTCCATGAAAATTCATCCTTCTTATTTAGTGTAGTTAAAGGTGTTGTTATTCTCCTATAGTTCCAAACAAACTTGCGGTAGTAACCTGTCAAACCCAAAAATCCTCTAAGATTCTTCAATGTTTTGGGAATCGGCCAGTCCATCATGGCCTTAATCTTGTTAGGGTCTACCTTGACACCTTCATGAGATACAATATGACCCAAATACTCTACCTCCTTCACCCCAAAGAAACATTTGGATGTTTTGGCATATAGTTGTTGCTCCTTTAGTAGTTGTAGCACCTTGTCAACATGTCACACATGATCCTCCCAAGACTTGCTATAGATTAGTATATCATCAAAAAATACTAACATAAATTTTTGAAGGAAGTGCTTGAAAATGGAATTCATCAACCCTTGGAATGTGGAAGGTGCATTTGTAAGGCCAAAAGGCATGACCAAAAATTCATAATGGCCTTCATGAGTTTGGAATATTGTTTTTGGGATATCTTCTTCCTTCCTTCTAATATGAAGATACCGTGAACGAAGATCCAACTTTGTGAAATAGATTGCTCCATGTAGTTCATCTAACAATTCATCAATGACAGGAATGGGAAACTTATCTTTAATAGTGATCTTGTCGAGCGCTCTATAATCTAGACACATACACCATGAGCCATATTTCTTGAATACCATTACCACCGGTGCAGAGTAAGAACTTTTGCTAGGTCTAATAATGCCAGCCTCTAACATTTCTTCAACCATACGCTCAATTTCACTGTTCTAGGCCTAAGGGTATCTATACGGCCTGATGTTAGGAGGAACACTCCCAGGAATTAGGTGAATATCATGATCATGATTTCGAGTGGGTGGAATACATTTGGGAATATCTTCAAATTCTTTGGAATACTTATCAATGATCCCTTGGAAGTATAGGGGAATAGATGTCTTAGATGTTTGAACATCTAGTGAGCATAGTTGTGCAATAACATATTGATGCCCCTTTTTCAATAATTTTGTCATGCCATTAGAGCTTATCACCTTACTGGGTTTCGCTGTGATATGTCTTAACACAATTCATTTCCTTCCAATGAAAATTTCATGAAAAGTTCTTGAAAATTAAAAGCCATTGTTCCTAATGATTGTAACCATTGGATTCCTAGTACAACATCAGCACCACCCATGGGTATAGCAATCATTGGACAATTCATTACATATTCCCCCATAGTAAGATTGATCATATTGCATTTTCCTAAGCAATTGATAGTTCCTCCATCTGCAATCATTACTTGAAACTCTAGCGCTGGATATACAAAGCAATTGAGAGCTTTGGCTAATTTATAGTGAATGAAATTATGAGTACTACCAGAATCAATTAAGACTATTACCTTTTTATTTTTTATATATCCTTCGAACTTGAGGGTTTGAGGAGTGCTAATTCCAACCAATGCATTACACGATATCGTGGGAGTCAACTCTTCAGAAGAAATTGCTTCTACGTTTTCATCTTGAGATGGTTCTTGTTCTTATTCCTCTACACAATCTATGTAGAATAATTTCTTCTCACCACACTTATGTCCCTTACTATACTTGTTGTCACAATTAAAGCATAAACCTTTTGCTTCTCTTTCCTCCAATTGCTGAGGTGTCAACCTTGTAGGTTGAGTTGTTTTAGAAGAAGGAGCATTATTCTCTCGATAGATGTTAGGATTGGTCCTTCTAGTAGCCATAGCCATATTTTTACTTTCAACATTTCTTGCCACCCTAAATGCATTCTCCAATGATTTGGGTTCCCAAAGGTGAACCTCATGTTGAATGTTATCCTTTAAAGTTCCTATGAATACATCAATCAAGTGATCATTTGGAATATATGTTACCTTTCTATTCAATCTTTGGAAGTTCTCAATGTGCTCTGTAACTGAACCCTTTTGCTTGAGATTTATCAATTGGCTAAAGAAGGTATTGCTCCTTGTATCCTCATAGTGTGCTATCATTTCTTCCGCGAAAATTGTCCAAGTGACGAGTGATTTGCGAGAACAAAGCCATTGATACCATACAAATTGATTGGGTTCTAAATATAAAGAAACAATTCGTACCTTTTGTGTATGTGGCACATTATGTAGATCAAATAATTGCTCCATCTGAAGTATCCATGTGATTGGGTCCTTGCCATCAAAATTCCTCATATCGATCTTAGGAACGTGGTTGGTCTTCAACCCAAAGTTGGAGTTTCTCCATACTTGATTCATATTCCTTGTGTCCTCATCATGAATTTCATGGGATACATTTTCACTTGCAGGTGTCCTCTCTATTAGAAAATTTTTCAATCCTTCCATGATCTCCCGTTTTAAACCATCCATCTTAGTATCCATTATTGCCTCCAATTTAGCTTCAGTTGAATCCATCATCCCTTGTAGTTCATCTTTTGTCATTGTCTTCTTTTGTAATTCATTTATGTCCCTACGCATTTCTTCACCTTCATCAAGAGTCCAAGTAGGACTGTCTTGAGGCTTATTTGGTGTAGAAGTTCCCTTTTTTGGTGGCATGTTGGCCAAGTATCACTTTTTAACCTTGATTTTGAGGTGGTTCTGCTAGACAAATATTTCGTATGTCGTATCTCCAAAGTTTCAGCCCTTCTAGGTATGAAAATTTAATTTTTGTAGTTCTCTGATATTTCTTCTGTGCAATGCCACAGTCTGATCAAAATTGGATGTGCCAAGTGGAATTTACGGTAACTTCCCCACAACTTGCTGATTTTTTGCCTTTCTAGGAAATCTCACTTGTATAGCGTGCCCCGCACAAAATAATTGATATAAAACTCTGAAAATGGCACCAGAAATACTACAGACTGTCCACTATCCAATGAAATCAGTCTCACTCAATTTGGATACTCTAGGAATAAGTTATAACTGTTTTACCCGGAACACCTGCTTGAGACTAGCCAGATACCCTATCTTCCACATGGTGTATCTACAAATGTAAGATGACCCAGAAGATGAATTTTTTTATCACATATAACTTAATAATTTCTGTGAATAACCTCTAGATTTCTGGGTTTGAAATGTTACAAACAATTTTTTATAGCGAAAATGTCGCGATGACGCAATTCAGGATGATTCCAGAACCCTATGTTACACAGGATGTATCTCCGAAAGTATAAGGCGTCAGGAGATGAAATTTTAATCCAACGTACTTTTATTTGTCTACTAAATATCCTCCAAGGGGTTTCTTCTGAAATTTCATAGAAAAAAAATTATAGCGAAAATTCCAAGGTGTCTTAGATGTAGCAGCGAAACCCCAAGACCTTGAGCTCTGATACCATATGTTAAGAACCAAATATCAATATAGCATCGAAAAAAATCAAAATAAGTACTCAACGCCTTGAAAAAGAGAGAATTTCATATAATAAGCCTCTTCGAGGGGGCAACCTCCTTATACACCACATAAATGTTCAAGTACAGGATGATTCCAAATGAAAATGTCTCCTTGGTATATATAGGAGACTAGGAGGTACAATTACAACTAATGGACCCAAGCCGACATAAATAAAATAACATTGCTAATGTAATATTCCCCAATTAAGGGGTAATGTGCCACTATTTAGGGCTTAACAGTGGAATACCTTGACTCTAGTCAGGGCTTTGATGTTCTAGAAGTAAAACCCGATTCACGATTTCGATAGGAAACATCTCCTTCATCCACAATCTTTATCCATATATTGATAACCTGCATGCAGTCCCAATTGAATGCTCTGTCACATGTATCAGAACTTTTCCCACCGCTGTCTCAAATCCATCAAATTTTTGCACAAACATCATGGAGATTTGTTCATGATAACCCTAAACTGTAGAGAAAAATTTATACCACCCTGCATCTTTGAACTTCTGTAAGATTTGAGGATGAGGCTCAAACAATTCTAGGCCTTTTGGTTCTAAACGAGTGATTTTTCCACTTCTCTTAGGAGCCATGATACTAATTTTAATCCCTATAGATCTGTGAGTGCTTAGGGTTCCGATCAATAGTAATTTTGGGACTTCTGGAAATATGAATGTTGTGGGAAAAATTTGTTACCTAGAAAACATGTATAATATAATACATAGATACATTGAATGACTCATGTGTCATATGTTAAAAATCATGGCGAAAAACCTGCGATTTTATCGAGTACACACCCAATTCCTTTGAATGACTATCAAAACTGAAAACACGACACAATCATAATCATAAATGGTATTGTATTTTAGGCAATGATCTCGGACAACTGCTGACATGATATTTGGGAGTTGGCGCATTTGAATCCGGGCTGCTGCAGATGGTCCTCCTACTTTTGGTGGTGCCATTTTATCTGTATTATGGTCTTGTGAATGAATATTTTGTGGTGGTGAGGGTTGATGTAACTTGGCTTGGGGAACTTTGATTTGTTCGCTCCTACTTTGCATGCAACAATGGTGAAGAGTTTCCCTCCCTCTCGGTGTTTTGTATGTTCGTGCCAAGTAGTCCAATCATATATCGCTATAACTGTCTTGTCCAATCTGGTGTCGAAGTTGGTAAGTGGGTAACTAAATGTTCCTTAATTTCCAAATCCATCTTATGATCCTCCTTTCGTACTGTTGATATGTCCAGGATTTTTGACGAATTTTTGAATTTACTGCTTATACGGTGCTCTTATGACCCGTCACGCCAGTTATCCAACTGTCTTTTCCATGCCTGCCTGGTTGTGTTTAACTCTTATTTTTGTGCCAATCTGTGTATTAGTGCGTTTCTCGCTGTAGTCGAGCCTGTCCATATCTTATCTTTGAACTTGTCCCAGTTTTCACTTCGTGTGAGATGATCAGTTCAACTGTGCAAGTTCTGATACCTTGGGATTTCCCACACTCTTTTTCTTTTTCCTATCACTACTTTTTTTATGCTTTTCTCTCCTTTTTTCTACTTTTTATTGGGTCTTTCTTGTTTTTCTTTCTAATATGGTACATTTATTATAATACATAGGTTTTGGCGTAGCCCAAATTACTGCACAAATGGTCGACTGTCTCTATAGAGTTTCAATCGACTTCCATTCACCATTCCTTCCTGGACTTGTCCATCCAAGGTTCTCAATCATGCAAGACCTCTCTCAGTTATCTGTTGTATCACATAGGGACCTAACCAATGCATGCAAAAAATCCCTGGGTGATGTAGATACTTGTTTTTATAGAGTAGTACCAAGTCGCCGACTTGAAATTTCTTGGTTTTAATGTGTCGATCCTACCAGGCCTTCTCTCTGGCTTTCTGCACCTGCTGATGGAATCCTACAAGAAACTGATCCTCTTCAAACTGGACTAACTGTGCCAATCTCTCTTCTATTGCACCCATGTCTAATAGCTCAGTGATTGCTGCAATGCGCAAACTAAGTGTAATGAACTCCATTGGCATCATTGCTTCCTGTCCATAGACCAACCAAAAATGTGACTACTCTGTCAACTTCTTGTTGGTATTTCTGTATGCCCATATTATTGTGGGGATGTGTAAGTCCCAACCATCTCTTCCAACATTGCAGATATTTGTCAAAGCATTCTCCAAATATTATTAAATGCTTCCACTGTGCCATTAGCATGAGGGTGGTATGGTGTACTCTTATGATGATGAATTTGAAATTCCTCAGTTAGTGCGGCAATTGTTGTGTTCAGAAAATGCATACCTTGATTGCTAAGTAATATGCGCGAACATCCAACCCTGGTGACTACGTTCTTGAATAGAAACCGCGCAACAATCTCTACAGTGCAATCAATATCCAATGTTGCTTCCACCCACCTGGTTAAATACTCTGTCGCAGTAGTGATGTATCTTGCTCCTGATCTCCTTTCTTATGGGTTGATCGATCCTACAAAGCCAATTGCCCACCTGTCGAAGGCTTGCAATGTAACTTGTGGATTTAATGGCATTTCATCGCGCCTAGATGGTTTACCCACTTGTTGACAGACATGCAGGACTAACAATACTCCTTTGCATCTTTGTGCAGTGTTGGCCACCAAATCCCTGCGCATAAAATATTTTGTGTCATCGCTTTACCTGCGTAATGTCCTCCCGCAATTCCATCATGCACTTCCTCCAGTATAATCGACCTTTCATGTTCCAATACACACCACCTCAAGATTCCATCTTCCCCTATCTTATACAAGTTCCCTACAATTAACTGATAGTCTACTGCTTTTACTACCAATTGTTTCTTCTACGCAACTGTCATGTCGGAGGGGGCTACACCTGTATTTAGAAACTCCACAATGTCCGCGAAGTAATCATCCACCATCCTTGCTGCAAATAACTGTGCATGTGGGAAATTATCATCTAAGTTACCTGCATCCTCTCCTATTAGTATATGCGATAGATCATCAGGTCCTGCATTCAACTTCCCTGGTTTTACTATGACCTCAAAGTCATATTCCTGAAATAGTAACAACCATCTACATATTCTTCTTCCTAAGACATGTTTATTAACTAAATACTTTAATGTAGAATGATTCGTGTACATTTTGAAGTGAGACCCAAGTAAGTAGTGTCTGAACTTATGGAGCACATAGACCATGGCCAAGCCTTCTCGTTCTGTAGTGATATAATTTTTTCCAGATATATACCACTTACTACTTGCAAACACAATCATATGATCGATGTCTCCTTCTTCTGGTTGTGAGAGTACTGCACCCAATGTAATGGATGATGCATCTACATGGACATGGAACTCCTTATTCCATTATGGAAAGATTAAAATGGGCATGATGACCAGTATCTATTTTAACGTGTCCAACCCCTTCTTTCAATCCTCATTCCATTGGAACTTGGCTTCCTTCTTCAGTAACTTCTCCATGGGTGTTGTAATATGCGCGTATCATTTGATAAACTTCCTGTAATAGCCTGTATAACCCAAAGTTTCTCTTAGCTGTCTAACTGATGTCAGAGGCTCCAACTCTAGAATAACTACTATCTTAGTTGGGTCAACCAATAGGCCTTGTTTGCATACTACATGTCCTAGTAGAATTCCAAATGGTGAGAAAAAGATACATTTCTTCAAGTTCAGTGATATCTGACATTGTCTACATCGATCTAACATAAGCCAAAGTACTTCTATATGATCCTGCAGTAGATTGAACAACGTCCAATCATCTAAATAAACTTCCAAAAATTTATGGATGAACTCCTTGAATGCTGCCACTACCACTCGAGAAAACACCGCAAGGAAATTCTTCAATCCAAATGGCATCACTGTGTACCAATAACTGCCCCATTCTATCGCAAATGTGGTTTTGTGTCTATCTTCCTACACAATTTTCTGATGGTATCCAGAGAATCCATCTGTAAAAGAATACATTTCTTGACCTCCTATGTTCTCCAGTACTTCATCCGTGAATGGTGTTGGGAATGGGTCATGTAAGCATACGTCATTCAACTTCCTTAGATCCACACAGACCCTAATTCCTTTGGTCTTCTTGTCGTGCACCACCATTGGGATAATCCACTCAGACTCTTCTATTGGTTCAATAATTCATGCATCTAGCATCTTATGTATTTCAACCTTAACCTTCTCCTTGTACTTCGGGTTCAATCTGTAGGGTCTCTGTCGTATTGGCTTCGCTCTAGGTTTTAGTGGAATATTCATCTCACCTAAATCGCCTACTATCCCTTTCATCTCAGAGAATGTGGTTGGAAATAAGTCCTCATATTCCTATAATAAGTCTTCCACCTTCTCAATTGTCTCATCATTCCAATAGTCTCCTATATGCGCAAACTTAGGAGTCTTCGTTTTCCCAATGTTGACTTTCTTTGTCTTTATAGGTTGTGTGTATGCGACAGATACAAGCTATGGCCCTTCTACTGTGTGTGTTCCTTCTGTCTCTGGTACCTGCACATTCTTGGGATCTTATTCCTTGTATTCTTCCTCTGTGACATTATAACATTCCAATAGCTTCTGGACCGTCCTCTTAGCTTTGTGCGCACTTCCCAAGGGTACTTCTTCCATCGATTCTACCTTCGAGAAGATCTTTGTTCGGATGGCATGTAGTGCTAAATGTATGGAGGGAGATTCATGTTCAAATGTAAACGTGATTTCAAATCTCTGGACCATTCCTTTCCATTATGTTGTCTCTCTGCGCATCTCCAATTCTAAATACCAATTCTTCGGAATTGTATCCAATGTGTGTATGAATCGGTGCGTCCACTCTGTCTTTGATTTTGAGCACCATAAATCTCTACATCTATTTACGTGACTCACCGGGTCGTCCTCTCTTGTATATTTCTACACACTTTCTCCTTCCTCGGGCCCAAAGCGTATATGCATAAGTCTACTTCATTATGCTCAGTCCTTCATTCCCTTTCTATGCGTGGCCCACCATCTAGCTGGGGTCGCTTTTAGGACAAAATACAGTGAAAAAATCCTCTATTGTTTAGGTACTTGTAACTCAAATGCTTTTATAAACATATCAATCTCAGTTTGTCCATCGTACCTAGGTGGGTCACATAGCTCTGTGCCAATCCAGTGCAAGGATTGGTTTAAACGTGCACATCGTCTAGTCAACACTTCATGCATCCTCTGTTGCCAATTCTCTTGACCATCTTCTGAATATGATGCACACGAAATGATACTTCTCCAACTTAGCATGCCATCCGTTGTTGGGTTGACATAATCCTCCATCCGCGTAGTCAAATTATATAAATTTTCCATGTCATTTCCTCTTACTAACTCTGTGTATCTCCTCCCTTCTGATGGGTCCAGAGGTGCAGTAACCTTTAGATTCCCAACCTCAAAGATCATCTCCCTTCTTTTCAAGTTAATAATTGTCTTGTTATCGACCGCCCATTCCAATCCCATTAAGGAGGGATGTGGTTGACTATCATCTACGATCTTAATAACTTCAAATTCTGCCACGTTGTACACCCCATCTATTTTCACATGTACTCTTGTTAGTCACCCAATCAGGATTATCTTATGCTGATTCACGAGCCTTAACTGAACAAAGGACCATATTAGCTCACATTCTCCCATCATCTCCCATGTCTTCTTAGGTAGTACATTTACATTCGATCCTAAGTCTAGAATAACATTATCCACATCATACTCCCCAATTTGCGCATTAAACCTGAATTCCCCGTTGGTTCTCTTCATGCGGAGTACCTGATTTACCATTCTCTATGTGACAGGGGTGTCCCTTCCTTTTGCGTCGTGATCAATCATGTTATATAATATACTGAGTGCAGTTCTATCCTCCATCAGTTCTACACAACTCTTTAGGAATTCGACTAGTGTACTTATTTCCGCACTTAAATTTTAAGGTGTCATTGGTTCCTCTGTATGAGGCAATGATGTTGTTGATGCTTCCCCATGTGATCCAAGTATTTCCTTTCTTGCACTCTGATATGTCTCCTTTTCCTGTTGTGGATCGAATGTTGGCATAGGCCCTGCTGACTTTCTTACCCACTACTCTGTTTGGTTTCCTTGAGTTGTCATATCCACGCCTGTCCAAGCTCCTCCACGTGTAATGACTGTGATTTTTGGTCCTTCACTGCGTCTTTCGACTAATATCATCTGCACATTTTGATTTCGATGATGATTCTGGTTTGGGTTGCCTCTAGCATGCCTTTTTTTAACGATTTTGGGACAATCCTCCATTGCATGATCCATTGCTTTGCAATATGTGCATGTGGTACAGGTGTTCTGGAAATCTCGAGCCAAGTGTCCAGGTTGATTACAGTAAAAAAAGATAATCAATCCTCGTCCTCCTCTACCAAAATTCCCTCTACCTCAGCCTCTACCAATTTTTTTTTGTTCCCCTGATCAAAACCTCTCTAATTGTTTTACTATGCGTTATTCCCATCTGCGCTGGTATTCTCTTCCTGGATCTTGTACATATCCGATGTGCACTCTCTTAGTAATTCAAACACATGAGAATCCTTCTCTTCATTCCCTACTCACTTGCAAAAATTACAAAAAAAATTCTTTGGAGTACTATGATATTTCTGGAGTAATGGATACTCAGTGGGATGATGGCCCCATTTCTTACAAATCTCATAGTATCCTCCTTCGGGTAGTGGATTCGGTGCTCCAACTACCAAATACTGCGCGAGTGTTCGGAATTCGTCCTTGTGATGACCTTCCGTCCTGCACTTTGTACACCAAACCGGTTCTCATTTTTCCCTTCCCTTGGTAAGCTTCGCCAACTGGATTGTTAATGCATCCAACTGTGTCTAAACCTATGTCATTCCTCCTATGTCTCCCACGGGCGATGCCTCTAGTTTCATTGCAATCTCTAGTGCCTCAGCCTATGACGTAACATTCTGTTGAATTAGGGGCCTCTGAATGTGTGCTAGAAGTCCAACAATAAATCACTCTTGATGTTGTTGATCCAGAATTTGGAACATCAATATCCCCATTACATCTTTAAAGCGTTGATCAAAATCCCATACAGACTATGTTTGTCCATGTTTGATATCTTTTAGCTCGGTGATGTACTGCAACTCTGACTTTGGATTTTTGAACTCCTTTAATAACGCTTGCTTTATCTTTTCAAAGGTCCTCACTTGTCCTGTAGGTGTAATTCTTTGTAACTTCATATACCATACCAACGCATGACCTCTAAATGTCGTGGCTAACTGCGCAATTTTTACGACATCATCTTGTATGTTTTTAGCAACCCAAACTGTTTCACAGACAAACAAATGTTGTTCTGGATCCTCTGATCCTACTCCCTTGAATTTAGGAAGTCTAAGTGTATTATCCATTCCCGCCATGTTGGTTTGTGTATTCCTTCCTCTTGGTGATGTTGGTGGACTCTGATTTTGACTTTGCGTACTACTCCCACTATTATAACTACTACTATTTTGTACTCCTTGAATAACTATGATAGATTTGGACAAGTCTTCAAATTTTATCTCTGATTGTGGTGACGCACATGGGTTCATGGATTCAACACACGATCTTGTTTGAGTAGGACTTACGGGTTCCTCTATTACTGGACTGGACTAAGACTCTTCTTCTTTTCCTCCTACATATGGTATCTCCATGATTCGGACTTGTGCGTAAGGTTCGCTTTCTTTTAACTCATTGTGTTTCTCTTATCTCCCAGCCCTAGTATTTTGCCTCTTATAGCTTCTTCCTCTGTGGAATTATCCAAAATCATACTCTTCCTCTGGTATGTTTCCTTCTTGCATCCTCAATCTCTTCCTTCCTCGTTCATTGCTTCCTTCTCTCAGATGATTCCCCTGTCATCCTCCGGCTCTCCCTATGTGCATGAAGACCCTTTAGCCATCAGACTTCATAATCATCACGTGTTTTTCACATAACAACATATTTATCCATGTATTTAATGATTTCAAGAACCTTTCGTGCAAACCTTTGACAAAATTTCTTTTTGCAACACTGTATGATTGAATGCAATCCACTGCAAATTCTGTAACATAACCCCCTAATACATTATCTAACCAAAAATAAACTGCTTGAGTAGTTGGGTTACTTACTGAATTCAACTGTTTTACCAATTCAGGAGTCAATTTCTTTGGCATTGCAACACTACACCTTCTTGTTTTCTCCACCAATCTTTCTAGCCACTATGTCAAAATTTCTAGGAATTCGCTAAAGAAAATTTCATGCAGGTCCGTGAACACATAATTTTGCATCCATTGGTTGTCACTCATCCACGGGTTCCTGTTATCTTGTCACACTAATTCCTATTCTTTTCGTTCCAACCAGTCGGGGATTTCTTTCTTAGTCAGCCTCCAAAACATTCCCTTAATCGCAATTTCCCGGTCCCGGCAACAAAACCATTTCTTGGGCTAAACTGGCCTATGCATGGGTTGTAAGAATCAAGGTTCGATTAAAATTTGACCAACAAACCCTCAAGACACTGACCCTTTCAACATCACCTTCTTGCACAAATGAAGTCTCACCTAAGGTATCTATTTGGACTGCAAGAACAAGGTTTTTGCAGTAGTAAGGAAAAGGGAGGCAAATGCACAAATCATGGTTCCTTATTCTAGCTTATGTGTGCTCTTGATTGTTACAACCATTCATGAATATTTCATCCTAACCAATACCTACACTATATCTAGTCTAAGAAGTATACCCACATCATTCATAAACAAACACAAATAAGTAAAGAACACAAGATGCAAGATTATCTCTCAAAATCTATCTTTATCCATCATATCAACTAATTACATTCATGATTATTACATAATCTCAACCTTTACGGATTAGACCCACTTTCTCTAGTCCACTAGCTCTTTTGTGCTCTATTTATCGCTCTCTCCCTTTTTACCCCACCCATTACATATTTATACCCAAAATCTAGGGTTTAATGTCATATTCTTATCAATCCCAAAATATCCCATTATAATGCATGGCATGACCAACTTCAATTAACTGGGTGTTTGCCTTCTTTTACTTCTCGTTCTTTTTACAACTTTTTTGTTGTTCTTCTATTTATGGGAAGTCGCACTGTCATCCTTTGCGCTTCCTCCTCTCGCTCACATGATTTATCCTCATGTTTGTGCGTTGTCTCTATCCTGTGTGTTGTCCATCCTTCTGCGCACTTCCTTTCTTCTGTGCCCTTTCTTCCTTTTGTGTGATTTCTTACTTATATGCCCTTTCTTCATACTTAGTGTTAGAAAAACAGGACCGCAGAGCAATAAAATAAAGCAAATGTGGAAATAAAACAGAGAAGATACACAATACAATAGAGACACAGATATAAGTGGTTCACCCACTGTGGGCTATGCCCACTAGAGAAATTGCCAAGTCCTTCCTATTTATTATCCAACAAAATGAAGGGATACAACCTACAACACACATGTTGTAACTTCCTCTTATTTCTCTCATAGTCTCCTATCTCAGAATACAATATTCACGATAATACACAACCGCAATACAATTCCCTCATAAAAGAGGGTTACCTTCTAAGTAAAAAAACCCTAACATAATCTATACCATCATATATGTGACTTAATTATGAACGGTCAAGATTGACTATGAAATTACAATATACATTTACAAGTCATTTTTTCCTTCGGGGGCTTCGCCCCCGAACCCCCCAGCTGGGGGGATAATTCCACCTGCGTGGAGGGGTGTACAATCTTCATGGGGTATAAACATGGTGGAAAACAAAGAACTTTGAATCAGGAAGATAATTATACTCCACAACCAACAATCTCCCACTTGGATACTGATCACAATAACTCCACCGTTGTTGTATCTGTTGGACTATGATCCTTCTTGGACCTGGCAAATTTTTCATCTTCACCTTCATGCTTGAAGGCCAATTGAAACTGAGCAGGAACTCAGTTTCTCCTTGGTTACTCCCTTTGTTAACATGTATGCAGGATTTTGGCCAATATGTATATTTTCCAACTTCAAATGTCCATCTTCCAAGACAAATCGTATGAAATGGTACCTGAGCTATATATTCTTAGTATTTGAATGGAAAGCTGAGTTCTTTGCAGGATGAATGGAAATCTCATTGTCACAGTACAACCTGTTATTCTCCTGCTTCTTTCCCAATTCCTCCATAAACCTTTGTAACCAAATCATTTCTTTATTAGCCTCTATAGGAGAAACATTCTGTTGTTGAAAGTGCAACAACATTTTCTAGTTTTGAAATCCAACTTATTGTTGTTCCACTTACAATAAAAACATACCCTGTGGTGATCCTCATGCTATATTTATCACTTGCCATATCTGAATCAACATATCCCTGTAGAACAATGTTTGAAGCTCCAAAACATAATGCATGAGTAGAAGTACCTCTCAAATACATATGAATCCACTTTACTTCCTCCGAATGTTCTTTACTTGGATTGTTCATATACCTGCTCACAACTCCCACTGCATGTGAAATATCTGGTCTTGTGCAAACCATTGCATACATCAAACTGCCAACTACTGATGAATAAGGGACCTTGGACATGTATTTTATATCCTCGTGTGTCTTGGGACACATTTCCTTAGTTAATTTGAAATGGTTAGCCAAAAGTGTACTAACTGGTTTTGCATTCTGCATTGTAAACCTCTCCAACACCTTCTCTATGTACTCACCACGAGACAATCTCAAATTTTGATTTTTCTTGTCTCTTGTTATTCTCATACCAAGGATTTTCTTTGCAACAACCACATCCTTCATCGCAAATGAATTAGCTAATTTCTTCTTGAGCACATTTATATCATGCATATTAGACCCTACAACAAGCATGTCATCTACATACAATAACAAGATAATACAACTTCCATTTTCTAGCCTTTTAAAATAAACACAATGATCAGAATGACATCTACTATAACCTTGTTCTGCCATAAACCTGTCAAACTTCAAATTCCACTACCTTAGAACTTGCTTTAGGCCATACACACTCTTCTTCAATTCGCATACCAAATTTTCCTTCCCTTTGACGTCATACCCCTGTGGCTGTTGCATATAAATCTCATCATCCAAATCCCCATGGAGAAAAGTTGTTTTTACATCTAACTGTTCAAGATGCAAATCTTCTACTACCACAAGACTTAAAATAGTCCTAATTGAATTCATTTTAACAACAGGAGAAAATATTTCATCAAAATCTATACCTTTCTTTTGTGCAAACCCCTTTACAACAAGTCTAACCTTGTAACGCTTTTTGCTTCCATCTTCTTTCTTCATCCTGTAAACCATTTATTCTACAATGCTCTTTTTCTTGTAGGCAATTGAACCAAGTCCCAAGTCTGGTTATTTACCAAGGAATCCATTTCCTCTTTCATGCCTTGCTCCCACTTCCTTTTAGTGTCTACCTGCATTTCCTCTTCATAACTTTCTGGTTTACCAGAACCAGTCAACACTAAATAATACATTGAAGGGGAGTATTGTTCAGGGGGTCTACTTAACCTGGTAGATCTTCTAACAACACTTGCAAGATTTTGAGGTACCTATTGCTCCTGTTGTTGTACATTTTGATTTTCTGGTACCTTTGGAATTTCTCTTTCAGTGATCTCATCAAGCAATGTGTATTATGGTTTTTCTTCTTCATGTTTCCTTCCCTGCAACTGATCTTTATGCATAACCTTCTCATTTAATATGACATCTCTACTCCTAATGATTTTGTGATTTTCATAATCCCATAAGCGATAACCAAAATCATTAACACTGTATCCAATAAAGGTACACTTCTTGGATTCTCCCTCAACCTTTGTACTATTTTCTTTATCAATATGGACAAATGTTTCACAACCGAAAGTCTTCAAAAAAGAATATTTTACCTTTTTACATGTCCATGCCTCCTCTGGAATGCCACCATCCAAATAAATTGAAGGTCCTCTGTTTATCAAGTAAACAATAGTATCTACGACATTTTCCCAAAACTGTAAGGGCAACTCGACATGCAATCTCATACTCCTTGCACACTCCATGATTGTCATGTTCATCCTTTGTGACACACCATTTTCGTGTGGTGTTCCTGGAACTGTCTTCTCTCTACGAATCCCATGGTATGAACAATAATCATCAAATGCCCTGCTGCAGTATTCACCTCCATTATGTGATCTCAGACACTTCAATATTTTTCTTGTCTTATTCTCAACCAAAACTTTCCATTTCTTAAAAGTATAAAAAACATCAGATTTTTGTCGAATGCAATAAACCCAAGTTTTTCTAGTTGCATCATCAATAAAAGCAACATAATAACGAGAGCCACCAAGAGATGATACCTGTGTTGGTCCCCATACATATGTATGCACAAGCTCTAACTTTTCATTCTTCTTTACCTTTCCAACTCTGAGAAATCTGAATCTCTTCTATTTTCCATAAACATAGTGCTCACAGAAATCCAAATCAATTTGTTTAATATCTGGAAACAAATTTCTTTTGTGAATTATTTGCATCCCCTTCTCACTCATATGTCGAAGCCTATGATGCCACAATGTTGTATCCACTCCCGTAGAAGCTAAAGAGATAGAAGAATCAACATTACTAGTACATGAATACAATGTACCTATCTTCTCTCATTTTGCTATCACCAGTGATCCTTTGGTGACCTTCCATGCCTTATCTATAAATATAGATATTCAACCTTCACTTGCCAACTACCCTGCTGAAATTAGATTTTTTCTTAGATTTGGTACATGTCTTACCTCTTTCAATAACCATTGGTTTCCATTCTTTTGCTTTATTTGTACCTTACCCATTCCAACAATTTTTCATGGTGGATAATCACTCAAATGAACCTGTCCAAAATCACCTTGAACATAATCTAGAAAATGTTTCCTATGGGGTGTGGCATGAAATGAAGCCCCTGAATCTACTACCCAAGACTCATAAATTTTATCTACAAAAAGAATCAAAGCATCTTGTAACACATCACCTGTTGCATTTGCTTCTTGATTTTTCTCTTGTTGTCCATCTCTTTGTTTCTTTGGAGCTCCGCAGTCTTTCTTCAGATGTCCTTTCTTCCCACAATTACAACACTATATCTTTCCTAGTCTAGATTCAGATCTGCCCTTTCTAGGATTCCCACGGTGCCCTAATCCCTTTCCTCTATTCTCCACAATCAACACATTACCTAATGTTTCACATGTGCTTTTCCGTCACATCTCCTCGCTAAGGATAACACCAACAACATCATCAAATTTTAGAGTGTTTGAACCAGAGACAGAGTTACTTACAACCATGACCAAGCCATTCCATCTTTTTGGGAATGAGCACAAGATTAGAAGATCCTTGACCTCATCATCAAAATCCACTTTTACAAAACTTAGCTGATTAGTAACCGTATTAAATTCATTTAAATGATCTGTAACAAACCCACTTTCTGACATCTTCATATTAAATAATCTCTTCATTAGAAATAACTTATTGGAAGTCATGGGTTTTTCATATAGTTTAGCCAATGTGTCCATCGGCTCCTTCGTTGTCTTTTCTTTTGAAATATTGAAAGCAACCAACCCTGCTAGGCTCAGTCGTATCATTCCTAGTGCCTTTCCGTCAAGAACCTTCCATTCTTCGTCCTTCATGGCCATCGACTTATTTTCTATTCCACCTAATGGTAGGAATATATCCTTCTGATATAAATAATCTTCCATAACTGGTAGTTTTGGTTGTCAAAATTTCTCGACCCTAAAATTTCCATCTTCCACCATTGCTCCCACTCGAACCAAGAACCCTCTTTTCCTGCAAGTTACCTTTTGCTCTGATACGAGTTGTTAGAAAAATAGGATCATGGAGCAATAAAATAAAACAAATGCAAAAATAACACACATAAGATACACAATACAATAGAGACATAGATATATGTGGTTCACTGAGTGTGGGCTATGTCCACCAGAGAAATTGTGAGGTCCTTGCTTTCTATTATCCAACAAAATGAAGTGATCCAACCTACAACACACCCACTATAAATTCCTCTTCTTTATCTCATAGTCTCCTCTCTCATACTACAATATTCGTGATAATATAAAGCCGCAATACAATTCCCTCATAAAAGAGGGTTGCCTTCTAGGGAAAAAAACCCTAACGTAATCTCTACCGTCAGATCTGTGACTTAATGATGAATGGTCAATATTGACTATGAAATCACAATATGCATTTACAAGGCAATTTTTCCTTCGGAGGCTTTGCTCCCAAACCCCCCAAACGAGGGGATGAGCCCCCTTACAAACCCCCCGCGTGGAGGGGTGTACAGTCTTCATGGGGTATAAACATGGCTGAAAACAAAGACATCTAAATCAAGAAGATAATTAGGCTCCACAACCAACAATATATCACTTGGAGACTGATCACAACAACTCCACTTCTATTGTATCTGTTGGACTATGATCCTTCTTGGACCTGGAAAATTTCTCATCTTCACCTTCGTGCTTGAAGGGCAACTGAAACTTAGCAGGAACTTAATATCTCCCTGGTTAAACCCTTTGTTAACATGTCTACAAAATTATGGCTAGTATGTATCATTTCCAACTTCAAATGTCCATCTTCCAAGACAGATCATATGAAATGGTACCATAGTTGTATATGCTTAGTCTTTGAATGGAAGGTTGAGTTCTTTGCAAGTTGAATGGAACTCTCACTGTCATAGTACAAACTCTTATTCTCCTACTTATTTCCCAATTCCTCCATAAACCTCTGTAACCAAATAATTTCTTTACTAGCCTTTGTAGCAACAACATACTCTGCTTCTGTTGTTGAAAGTGCAACAACCTTTTGTAGTTTTGAAATCCAACTCATTGTTGTTCCACCTACAATAAAAACATACTGTGTGGTGATCTTCCTGCTATCTTTATCACCTGCCATATATGAATCAACATATCCCTATAGAATAGTGTCTGAACCTCCAAAACATAATGCATGAGTAGAAGTACCTCTCAAATACATGAGAATCCACTTTACTGCCTCCCAATGTTCTTTACCTGGATTGTTCATATAGCTGCTCACAACTCTCATTGCATGTGCAATATCTGGTCTTATGCAAACCATCGCATACATCAAGCTTCCAACTGTTGATGAATAAGGGACCCTAGACATGTATTATATCTCCTCTTGTGTCTTGGGACACATTTCCTTAGTTAATTTGAAATGGTTAGCCAAAGGTGTACTAACTGGTTTTGCATTCTACATTCTAAACTTATCCAACACCTTCTCTATGTACTCACCCTGAGACAATGTCAATTTGCGATTTTTCCTGTCTCTTGTTATTCTCAAACCAAGGATTTTCTTTTCAGCACCAAAATCCTTCATCGCAAATGAATTAGCTAATTTCTTCTTGAGCACATTTATATCATGCATATTATACCCTGCAACAAGCATTCCATCTACATACAATATCAAGATAATATAACTTCCATTTTCTAGCCTTTTAAAATAAACACAGTGATCAGAATGACATATATTATAACCTTGTTCTGTCATAAACTTGTCAAACTTCAAATACCACTGCCTTGGAGCTTGCTTTAGGCCATACAAGCTCTTCTTCAACCTGCATACCAAATTTTCCTTCCCTTTGACCTCATACCCCTGTGGCTGCTGCATATAAATCTCATCATCCAAATCCCTGTGGAGAAAAGTTGTCTTTACATCTAACTGTTCAAGATGCAAATCTTCTACTGCCACAAGACTTAAAATAGTTCTAATTGAAGTCATTTTAACAATAGGAGAAAATATGTCATCAAAATCTATATCTTTCTTTTGTTCAAACCCCTTTACAACAAGTCTAGCCTTGTACCACTTTTTGCCTCCATCTTCTTCCTTGAACCTGTAAACCCATTTATTCTAGAATGCTCATTTTCCTGCAGGCAAATGAACCAAGTCCCAAGTCTGGTTAGTTACCAAGGAATCCATTTTCCCTTTCATGCCTTGCTCCCACTTCCTTTTAGTGTCTACCTGCATTGCCTCTTCATAACTTTTTGGTTCACCAGAATCAATCAACAATAAATAATACAATGAAGGAGAGTATCGTTCAAGAGGTCTACTTAACCTGGTATATATTCTAACATAACTTGGAGGAGTTTGAGGTACACGTTGTCGTTGTTGTACATTTTGATTTTCTGGTACCTTTGGAATTTATTTTTCAGTGATCGCATCAAGCACTGTGTATTCTGGTTTTTCTTCTTCCTGTTTCCTTCCCTGCAATTGATCTTTATGCATAACTTTCTCATTGAATATGGCATCTCTACTCCTAATGATTTTGTGATTTTCATAATCCCATAAGCGATAACGAAATTCATTAACATCGTATCCAATAAAGGTACACTCCTTGGATTTTGCCTCAAGCTTTGTTCTATTTTCTTTATCAATATGTACAAATGCTTCACAATCTAAAGTCTTCAAAAAAGAATAGTTTACCTTTTTACATGTCCATGCCTCCTCTGGAATGCCACCATCCAAATAACTTGAAGGTCCTATGTTTATCAAGTAAACAACAATATCTACAACATCTGCCCAAAACTGTAAGGGAAACCATGCATGCAATCTCATACTCCTTCCACGCTCCATGATTGTCATGTTCATCCTTTCTGATACACCATTTTCTTGTGGTGTTCCTAGAACTGTCTTCTCTCTATTAATCCCATGGTATGAACAATAATCATCAAGTGCCTTACTGCAATATTCACCTCCATTGTCTGATATGAGACACTTCAACTTTTTTCCTGTCTCATTCTCAACAAATGCTTTCCATTTCTTAAAAGTATAAAAAACATCAGATTTTTTTCGAATGCAATAAACCCAAGTTTTTCTAGTTGCATCATCAATAAAAGTAACATAATAACAAGAGACACCAAGACATGATACATGAGCTAGTCCCCATACATATGTATGCATAAGCTCTAACTTTTCATTCTTCTTTACCTTTCCAACTCTGAGAAATCCGACTCTCTTTTATTTTCCATAAACATAGTGCTCACAGAAATCCAAATTAATTTGTTTAATATCTAGAAACAAATATTTTTTGTGAAGTATCTACATCCCCTTCTCACTCATATGTCCAAGCCTATGATACCACAATGATGTATCCACTCCTATAGAAGCTAAAGAGATAGAAGAATTAATATTACCAGTACATAAATACAATGTACATACCTTCTCTCCTTTTGCTATCACCAGTGATCTTTTGGTGACCTTCCACACCTTATCTCTAAATATAGATATACAACCTTCACTTGCCATTTGCCCTGTTGAAATTAGATTTTTCCTTAGATCTGGTACATGTATTACCTCTTTCAATAACCATTGGTTTCCATTATTTTGCTTTATTTTTACCTTACCCATTCCAACAATTTTGCATGGTGCATCATCACCCAAATGAACCTGTCCAAAATCACCTTGAACATAATCTAGAAAATGTTTCCTATGGGGTGTGGCAATATTTCTTCGAATGTCCTTTCTTCCCACGATTCCAACACTCTATCTTTCCCAGTCTATATTTCGATCTTCCCTTCCTAGAATTCCGACCTTTCATCTATCCTTTTGTCTTCCTTTGTTCTCCACAGTCAACACATTACCTAATGTTTCACTTGTGCTTTTCCATCGCATTTCCTCACTAAGGATAACACCAGCAACATCATCAAATTTTAGAGTGTTTGAACCAGAGACATAGTTACTTACAACCATGACCAATCCATTCCAACTTTCTGGCAATGAGCACAAGATTAGAAGATCCCTGACCTCATCATCAAAGTCCACTTTTACATAACTTAACCGATTAATAACAATATTAAATTCATTTAAATGATCTGCAACAGACCCAACTTCTGACATCTTCATCTTAAATAATATCTTCATTAGAAATACCTTATTGGACGCCGAGGGTTTTTCATACAGTTTAACCAATGCATCCATCAACTCCTTCGTTGTCTTTTCTTTTGAAATATTGAAAGCCACTGACGCTGCCAGGCTTAGCCGTATCGTTCCTAGTGCCTTTTTGCCAAGAACCTCCCATTCTTCGTCCTTCATGGTCGTCGACTTCTTTGCTAATCAACCCAATGGTAGGAATAGATCCTTCTGATATAAATAATCTTCCATCTACATCTTCCATAACTGGTAGTTTTGGCAATTAAATTTATCAACCCTAAACTTTCCATCTTCCGTCATTTCTCCCACTCGAACCATGAGCCATCTTTCCCTACAAGTTACCTATTTCTCTGATACCAGTTGTTATAAAAATAGGATTGAGGATCAATAAAATAAAACAAATGTGGAAAGAAAACACATAATATACACAATACAATAGAGACATATATATACGTGGTTCAGCCAGTGTGGGCTACGTCCACCAAAGACATTGCTAGGTCCTTCCTTTTTATTATCCAACATAATGAATGGATACAATGTACATCACACCGACTGTAACTTCCTCTTCTTTCTCTCACAGTCTCCTCTCTCAGAATACAATATTCACGATAATACACAACCACAATACAATTCCCTCGTAAAAGAGGGTTTCCTTCTAGGGGAAAAAGCCGTACCATAATATCTACCATCATATCTGTGACTTAATGATGAACGATCAAGATTGACTATGAAATTACAATATACATTTACAAGGGAATTTTTCCTTCAGGGGCTTCACCCCTGGACCCCCCAGCCGGGGGGATGATCCCCCCTGCAACCCCCCACGTGGAGGGGTGTACAGTCTTCTAGGGTGTACATTCTTCATGGGGTATAAACACGTCTAAAAAAAAATACCCTTGAATCAAGAAGATAATCAGACTCCAGAACCAACACTTAGGTTTTTATCAAAAATCATATCCAAAATTGCATGTCCAACAATCTTGTACACATGGTTACATAAGGAGATATTCCTAAACTCATCAAAATAAGTTGCCTTATATTTCTTCAGGATCAATGATAGAAAGGTAGAATTAAAATCACCTAGAAATTTACTAGAAATTTGAACTTCCTGATTTATTCTCAATAAATCATGTTCCACCAAATCATAAAAGTCGTTAAACAACTCTACAAACCACCCATCAGGCCTCGAGATTTTATCTTTTTTGAGGGATTTTTTTTTTTAAACTCCTCCTTGCAAGTCTCTTCCATCATCATGATATTGTCTTCTTCTCAGACGAAACTAGGGAAATAGGAAGTTAATTTAATAACTTATGGAATATATTCCCAAATCTTAATGATGCTAGCTCCAAGAAAGGAGCTTATTAACTACCTTGGCCCATTTTGTATTTCTCAAATGGTGTTTTAACCTTTTATTATGATTGATGAAGTTAATGAAAAACCTTTTGTTCTCATCCCCCTTCTCAATCCATACAACCTAACTCTTATTTATCCACTTTGCTTCTTAACTTCCCCATCCCCAAGTTTTGTAACCTCAAATCCTCCTCCTCATTGATTTTTTCTTCCTCATTATTCTCATACATATCCCTAATATCCCCTCCATAGTGTTACATAATATTTCCCTTGTGGATAGGTGAAACCTCCCTTGGATTACAGACCCCTATACCAAGACAGAAACACTACAAGTGGACACTAACATCCCTTTGAATTCAGTTTAACGAATCAGAAAGAGAGAGGGAGAAAGGGTGTGATGCACCTTGTTTCGAAGTGTTTCCTCGCTACTTGCAATCCAAGCTTGATCTCCAAACTCCCTGACACAACTTGATACCTGCAATATGCAACAAAGAGAAACCACTACCTCCTACTCTATTTGATTAGATCAAACAAATTCATCTATGATGATTGAAGTGACAATAGACAATCACATGCAAGAATACACAAACTTGAAGGAAATAGGATAAGTATATTCAAATGAGAACCCAAATAGAATACTTACAAACCATAGATGATGATGCAAAACTTATCCAATCTCTCCTCATCCATCCCTTGCACAAATCTACCAAGATTAGAGCTTTAATACCTGAAAGCTTCCCCTTTGCACCTTGGAAAGCCCTCAATCTATAGGCTTGAGAGGTACAACAACCATTAGAAAATGAGGGATATGGTTGAAAATATGTCTCCTTGAGGCTTGGATCATATCCTAAATTGAATCCCAAGCATGAGGTTCAAAAACAACTAACCCAATCCGGAGGAGCTATTCCATAGAATAAGGTGGGGGAGATCCTCATTTTCTCTCAACAAGAATGGCACTCCCACCAAGTGAGAGACAGGGTGTCATTCACTAAAAGTGGCACTCCCTATACATTGGCAGGGGAGCACCAATGATCTCTACATATGGCTAGGGGGGCGCCACCGTTCATAAATGCTCAAAAATAGGTCGCATTTTCCAAGGAAAAAGTGTGTTTTTACCTATAAATGATGGGTTTCCTCCTCCCATATGACTTATGGGTCATGAACAATTGTTTTAATGGTTTCAAGGGGTGGTGACATCCTCACAAAGAGAATGTGACACTTGGGAAGGTCCATACGACACTTGCAACAGTGAATGTGACACTTACCGAGGTGCATATGTCACTTTGCGACACCTAGGGTGAGATACCTAGGTGTGCAATTTTGGTGTGTAACAGATGCCCCCTAAAGTGTGAGGTCAGAAGAGAAATTGATGGCCAAAACATTTTACAAATTCTTCAATGCAAGGTTGTTGGAGTGGGAGAACCTGGCAGAGGCTGCAAACAATCATCAAACAATATTAATATATGTTCCATTTCTGAGGTAGGCATACCCATAACTTAGCTTCTGTAGCTTGGACCATCTACCATTCAGGCGAGTTGGTGAGCTCAAGAGGGACCTGTCTTGGACCTACAACCAATAATGTTGCAGAATATCACGTCGTTATTGGACTTTTGACTGAGGTCACCTCTCTTGACATATCTCAAATTATCATTAACCTTGATTCCCAACTTGTGGTATGTCAATGTAACCGCATTTATATCATACAAAATCCAATATTGCTACGTCTCTACTTGATGGTTCGTCGTCTCGAAAGGTTTTTTACTTATGTAAGAATACCAACACATACCGAGAGAACTTAATACTATTACTAATTCGTTAGAAAATTACGTGTTGGATTCACATCTTGGACACAGATAAATATTCAAGAACATAAAAGCATAAACATAAAATATAAAAAAACATCACATCATTGTAACATAGGCAGCTGAGACAAAACCCATATATATATAGAAAAAGTGTGTCGTAATATAGTCCAAAAAGTACATAGAGTGGTAAAATGTGGGCTACTATGCCTGTACATCATCATACCAAGACTACATGAAAGTCTACTTGTTCTCCTTTACTACATTGTCCTCATGGTAGCACACTCCTGCTTTATCTACTCATCTCAATAGACGCTAAGACTCTCTGGTACACCCACAATGTGCCTCTGTAGGTGTAAAGGAACATCCCACAATCTCATGGAGGGGACACCCATGGTAAGCCCCCTGAGATTCCTTTTTTCTTTGCGAAGTCCTCCGGCTTCGCCACCTGCCTCCACTCATGCCCGGGCACCGCTGTGTCATCCAAATTGTGGAAAATTTGAAGGATCATATTTCCCAATGTAGAGCGGGAAAATAAAAGCAGTTTGGATATGGATCTTTCTTTGTATTGTTCTTCTTGGAACGAGTACCACAGATGCATCCACATGTTGCATTGATGGACCCGATATCTGAGCTCTGGATGGAGAGGTGGACCAGTACTTCACCTCGGTTGGGGAATGAGTCCTCATCCTTTTCTTTTACTGTTGGCTTCCTCACGTGGTGGAAGAGGAAAATTGTGATGGTAGAGGACTACCCTTATTTTGGGGTTGATTTTGGGGGTAGTGCGGAGCTAGTTCTCCCTGAAGGGGAACTGTGGGATGCATGAGGTAAAACACGGGAGATCATGACCTTGCAAAAGTATATTTTTGTTTTATAATATATGCATTTTTTTGTTGTACAAAGAGGGATTAAACATGTTTATTTTTCATCATGCAGACAGAGGGATGGCTCGTCCATCTCGAATGCCACCATTTGGACGATGTGGTGGTGCCCATGCATTAATGGAGGCAGGTGGAGGAGATGGATGACTTCGTGAAGCAGAAAGGAATCTCAGGGGGCTTACCATGGGTGTCCCCCCCATGATATTGCATGATGTTCCTTTGCACCTACAGAGGCACACTGTGGATGTACCAGAGAGTCTTAGCCATCTCTTGAGATGAGTAGATAGAGCAGTAGTGTGCTACCACGAGCACAATGTTGTACATGAGAACAAGTAGAGTTTCATGTAGTCTTGCTATGATGATGTATGGAAATAATAGCCCACATTTTTCCACTCTATGTACTTTTTTTACTATATTACGACACACTTTTGATATATATATATGTTCTTGAATATTTATCTGTGCGCAAGATGCCAATCCAAAATGTAATTTGCGAATGAATCGATAATGTTATTAAGTTCTCTCGGTATGTGGTGGTATTGTACATAAGTAAAAAACCTTTCGAGATGACGAGCCCTCAAATAGAGACGTAGCAATATTGGATTGTGTATGGTATAAACGCGGTTGAGTTGACAGACCATAAGGTGGGAATCAAGGTTAATGATAATTTGAGATGTGTCAAGAGAGGCGGCCTTAGTCAAAACTCCAATAATGGTGTGATATTCTACAACATTATTGGTAGCAAGCCCAAGACATGTCACTCATGAGCTCACCAACGCGCAAGAATGGTAGATGGTCCAGGCTGCAGAAGCTAAGTTCTGGGTATGTCGGCTAATGTCATCTGCAAATCCAAAATATATTGGGAAAGATGCCGACATCTGCACATTCGGGCACAAAGCAGGGTATAAGAAGCTAAGGATATAACAAAACTCACTCACACAAAATTAAAAACACACCAAACCAAAACATATGGTACAATAATGTACAAAGCGCATGTGCAAGGTTTTCTAAGCATAGTATTTTTTCAGGTAGAGCCCGTTGTGAGGCTCACCAAGAGGGATTCCATCATAATCGATTAGCTCATAAGAAACTTTTTGAAAAACATGTTTTATGATGCAAGGTCCATGTGTTATTGGATAAATTGGTAGGTGCGAACACTAACAGATCTCCCTAGATCCACCTGGATCTAGAACAAAACATGATAGGACACGACTCTTTCTCTAAGTTGCAGTCATTGAATCTACTACTAAGAAGGAGCGAGTGACATACCTTTATATCGCTTCCTTAGGTCTCTGTTGTTCCCACTTTGCTCCGGTGCTCTTATGAAATCATGTCCAAGAAAACACAAATCAACCAAAGCAAAAATAAAAAAGTATATTCAATGTCAACCTATGCATATGATCAAGGAGTTATGCAATAAAATAAGAGTGATTTTATGGGAAAGGGCAAGTCGTTGTATTATATTAAATGAAAGTAGAAGATACAACCAGATCGCCTTGATGTCGCAAGTTTCCTTTCAGTGACCCTTGGTTCCAACACACACACTTGCTCAACATTTGCATGAAGAAGATCCAATACAACTTGATAGACCAAATAGAGTCTTCAAGCTTCTATCCAAGCAAATTTCTTCACACAATTCTTTCATCAATTCTTCATTCAATATTGCTTAACCTTTTCCATGAGAAACCTTTCAATATATAGGAGAAGGAGAGATGGTTAAATGGATGAGGATGATCCCACTAAATCTAAGAAGTCAGTAGGATGCCAACCATGCGAATGCTAACTCATTTTCTAGAAGATTCCCTTCTAGAACCTTCGTGACCTCTTCTCTTTACCAAGCTTTGAAACAGGTTTGCACCCTACTTATAGAGCATAATGAAAACAGTTCGCACCCTAAGTTTGGGTTGCCTGCGAGAGTGAAGGATTTTCGCACCCTATAACATATGCAGCCTGCGAACTCATCTTAAAAATGTGCTTTTTGGAAGAAGACAACAGTCACTTTTCTCAGGCAAAAAGTCCTTGTGGGAGCCTGAATACATCACTTGTAGAGACATCACCAGAGTGACCAAAATAATGTGTAACAGAGTGCCCCCCAAAGTATGAGGTTGTAACTTGTGACATCCGAAATACTTTGTAAAATGCGTGTGTGTGTCAGAAACAAGGAGCGCACCTAATTGGAAACCTGTAGAAAACCAAGCATCTGTAGAATATAATACCAATTCTGAAGTAGGCATTCCCATGCTCAAATAAAAAATGAATGGAATCATAAACGTAGGTCATGGCCACCAATCATACATCGTGGATCCATGCCGTCAAAATGCTACATAGCCACCAGGGATACACTGTGGATCTATGTGAGAAGACTTGAATAATGACATAGCCACGTGACATACAAAGTGGATCTATGTGCCGATACAAATCATACATACTCCATCGCATCCTGGATAAAAAAGATGAGACCCAGGGTCTTCAATCCCGTCACCTGAAAGTACGAATCTAGCCATGCGATTACATGTGGTGAAGTCGAACATGGTAGAAACCACTTGATTACCGGTCATTGACGAAAACTGTTAACAAGTGTTGCGCCTCTTTTGTCACATGAATGAGCAAAATAGAGGTGCTTACAAGCTTAGTTGGGTCAGCTAAACAAGACAACAGTGAAGGAAAAGGTTAGAAAAATAAACATAAAAGACTAAACTAAGAATTAAACTAAGAAAGGAAAGAACAACTAAACTATTGAGCATAAGGACATAAGAACAAGAAACACACAAGACTCATGTCACCAATGGAAAGGATTGTATTAGTGAAAATAAAACACCGAGAAGAAAGAGGACTTTAGGTCCCTTCTTCCTCCAAGGGGGGGCTCTTGGACCCCCACAATTGAGCTCTTCTTACAACTTTGAAACTTGAAAGAAATGGTGAAAGAATCCCAAGCTAACCCACTCAAAAGGTGATGTGGATTGCTCGAATGGAATGGTCCTAGTATGCTCTTGATGAGAAAAGAGGATTCCCCAAGAGAATAGTAGCAACATTACCTTGCAAATTAATTCCTTGAAAATGTAGTGCACCCATGGCCTTGTTTTATAGCACCACTTTGAGGTATTGTGCAACCAGCTTTTAGTGTGAAAAGAGGTTGTTTAGGGCACCTTTAGTTCTTTGACCAGCCACCCAGTCGGATCCAGCCGAGATTTGGATATCAAATCAACTTGGAAGCTGATCCAGAAGTGGGTGGGAGGCCGACCAATCTCATAAATGCATCGTTCTCAGGTGTGTGTAGCTTTTAGCGACCATAGTCGCGCATCGTGCACATGTGCGCTTTTTCTGCATTTCTGGATGGCGCATGTGCGTGCGCTCCCTGTGTAGTCATAACGCATCTTGATTTTATAACTGGTTGTATAGTTTTGGACCTTTTGGAAATGTTTTTTTGGTAATTTTGGTCCATGGGTGGACTCATAGTTGTTTGAAGATGTTGGATTCCTGTAACCGTTTGCGGACGAAATTTCAGTGATAACAGATGCCCCCTGACGGATGAGGTTAGGAGCATACGGATAGCCGGAATTCATCAATGTTTCTTCTACTGAGAGTACCATTGTAAGAAAGAGTGATAGTGAAAGTCTCAAGAGTGACCCATTGGGGGGAGAAGGGAACGTATAGGACCCAACCTTCCGTATGGTGTGTACAATAAATTGTGTACAAACGAAGCGGGCATGCCCCATGCTCGTGTCAGGTAACTCAAAAAAGGGTGTCGTACAGTAACGAAACTGTGTGTCGATGTAGACAACTGCAGCGCCCTCAGGGGCGGTTGTGATAAAGGCAGAGGACAATTCTAAGGAGGAACATACTTTGAACAGTAGGCAATGACACCTGTAATAAGTATCACGGATTCTGTAGGCATTGATAGCCCAGCCAAGTTCAGAGGTCTTCGGCAAAGATAAGAAACAACTGTTATAGTCGCAAAGTAAGACCCACCGTAACATGAGAAAGTGTTGAAGTCGAATGTTATGGGGGTCAATGACAACAGGGAGCAATTATGGGTCTCCCTCTGTCATCCGAGACTTTTCATAAGATACTGTCGCCCTTCTGAAAACTGTGTTGATGTCGACAAAAAGGGAGACGCGACTCCAAGAAGCAAAGGGCTTCATGAAATCTACTAGGTGAGGTTAGGAACTGAGGAGGTACATGGACGAAGTCAAGATGTGTGGAGACTCAAGACTACCCTTGGTTGGGGATATATGCAAAGTATAAGTGGTTGCAACCGTTCAATGAAGTCAAGTGTCAGGGGGGACAATGAAACGTGGGATAAGTTGTGCCAGAGGCGGGACAAAGTGAACAAACTCAGAGAGCAGAGGTAGGTGGCCTATGGGATACTCAGAGTTTACGGATGATGTCAATAGGTGTAGATGATAAGGAGTGCCCCAACCAAGGGCGACATGGGTTGCGTTTGCCAGGAAGGTCGCCAAAGGTGACGACAAAAAGCTATGTAAAATGCTGGAAACAACGGATTAATTACAAAAAGAATTAAAAAACCAGTGGGGATAATAATGCAAATACAGAAATGGGTGCCCCAATGTAGGATGGTTTGGCTTGAAGATGGCGCAAGTGGGTGTAAAAAAAAATGGAGGGTTGGGGCCCCATAGGCGGGTTTCTGTAGTAGGGCAATGTATGGAGGGCAATCTGAAGATGGGTAGACTGATGATGGGTGAAATGGATGGTAAATGATGCTGCGGGAGTGCAGTCAAAAGAATCCGTGAGGAAGTGCCCTGGGAGTCCATTAGGTAGGCTAGCAAAATGAGGAGAAGGAATATGTGGTTGATTTGCGACATGATGTAAGACTATCGAGACTCCCATCCCTAAAGGTTGAAAACAACATGAGTGTCGAAGTGCCAAGGGGGGCTATAAATGGGACAACGCATGAGGGGGAGAGTGCTACCGGGTGACAGTACCCAAAATGCAGTGGAGGTGGAGGTACTGCAGAGCCGGATATGGGGACCCTAAAGGCAAATTTCAGAGGGTGTGACTGGAGATGCAATTGAGATTCAGAGGGAATGATTACATGCCAGTGTTGATTATATACCTGAAGGTGTCGTGCTGGTGTATGATGACCAAGTACATGTACACATGACAACCAAATACCCAACATGAACAATATCTGAAGAGAATTGAACCCACAATCATTTATTTGATAATTTTGAACATGAGTGTGCGTACCTAGACAGGGTATGGAAAAATGGCGCCCCGGGGGCTAAGGATGAAAAATGGCCCAGGGACTGTCTTGATGTAGAGGATGGGGTGTTGATCCTGTGGCTGAAGACGGATCGAAAAACGGACACCCGAAGCTCCCGGAATGGGGTCTGGAAGTTTGGCAAAAAGGACTATATATAGCTGTAGGGCCCACATTGCCACCTTATTTGTACCTGCTGTCAGAGTGATTGGACGAGAGATATTCAGAGGATATTTGGAGATTCCGAGAGAACGAGGCAGCCGATTCAGGACCAACGAGCTTCAGTTTAGTTGTCTTATTGTCCTGCATAGAATTAGGTTTTCTATTTGTGGGCACGGCCTGCGCAGAGGGCCGTACATGGGGTTTTATGGGTGCGGGCCCCCCTGTGCATGGGCGATTGGGAAATATGCGTGCATGGGTGCACGCCTGTTATCCAGATATCCGTGCACCGGGGCACCCTAATGAGGGAAACAGGCACGCATACCATGCATGTCTGTAAGCTAAACAACTGCACATGGGTGCGCGACTATGTAGTGGACAGGCACACTCTGATGCGTGCCTGTGTACGTGACAGGGGCTCATGAAGGCACCTCTGTATGGCCGACATGCATGCCTATGGGATGGACAGGTGCGCATGTGTGCGCATCTGTGGGATGGATAGGCGCGCATGTGCGCGCGCCTATGGGGTGAACAGGCGCGCATGTGTGCGTGCTTGTGGGGTTAAACAGTCGCGCCTTGGGGGAAAAGCTGACGGGTGCTAAACTTATCTTTTTTTAGATTGTGAATGTGCTTATGTTTGAGATGGCTGATCGAGAACTGGATTATGTGATTGCAGGTGATCATTTTGGACGATGTCGGTTCATTAGAGAGAGAGGGATTAGTCGCAGCTCAGGGAGGCTGTGGCCATTGAGGAGCCGACGATTTGTGACACTTTGGAAGCTTGTGGGCTACTGAAGTTCTTTGAGTGCCCCTTGATATGAGCCCAGGAGTACCTCCTATAGTTCTTGATCCGAATGTGGAGTTCGGATCTGCATTGTTTTATGGTGCGGGGTGAGCAGCTGGCCTTCACTGCGGTGGAGGATGTGAATTTTTTTACTAGGCTCCCTTTTCGGGGAACGCCCTTACCGACGGAGCCCGTATTACCTAGGGATGGGCAGTTAGCTACCTTAGGCTGGAGCTATTGTTCGAGGGAGGATTTTATGTCGAGCTCCGTGGTGAGTATCGGGGCTATGGATGCCCTGGTTCATCGTTGTGTAGCAGCGATGGTTGTGAGGGTTTATGGGTCCCTCGCGACTCAGCGGATCAGTGGCGATCAACTGAGGATTATGGGGAGGGAACTGGCAGGAGAGAATTTTTCCCGGGGCTTGATGTTGCATGCCAATATGGTAGGGCAACTCAACAGGTGTCGGGTTGCGGACTCAGGGGATTTTGCCTTTGGGTCCATCTTGGTGGCATGGTTTTTGGAGAGGGTGTTGATGTTGCGCCCTAGAGTTTTATTGGGTGCACCTGGTGCGTGAGAACCGCGACTGATGCGGTGGTCAAGGATTTTGATTCACCACAGTGGTGGGGAGGGTGGCCATTTTTCACGGCTGAGGCTGCACAGGTGTGGCGGTAGATGTTGCAGATCCTACTGCAGTATCCGTACTGTGGGGTGGACTTCTGGGGTGATCCGGATATGGTGTTACCTCTGGGAGAGGTGTTCGACCACCGAGGTATGATGTGATTTTTTATGTTTTGATATTTAGATAGTATAGCATGTGTATTATGTATATATGGATGTTGATGCTATCCTTTGTTTGTTTGTATGTGCAGATGTGGGACCTTGCGGGCGTGAGGTTGAGTGGGTTAGAGCGTCGGCTCGTCAGGGGCTGGTGAGGCCTCTGTGGGGAGAGCCGTGGGCGTTAAAGAGACGACGACGTGAGGATGTTGAGGCGAGACCATCTGGCGAGGAGAGAGCAGCTAGGAGACACCGTTTTGATGACCCTGGTGTAGGGCCATCACATGCTCCTCCGGCCGAGGCCAGGGGAGATTTTGAGGATATTCATCACTGCTTGGAGGCGGTGCTACAGGGTGTGCCTGAGGGAATGTGGTCGCGCATACAAGACAAGGGCATCTTAGAGCAGTGTGTGGGGGTTCAGTTGATGTGGCAGACCATGGTTCAGAAAGCAATAGTAGCAGGTGTTGCGATGACTAGGCGGTTACCTCCAGGGCCGGAGGGACCACCTCCTGAGGGAGGGCTAGGTGGTGGTGCTCTAGAGGCACTATGAGTGTCTCTGTGTGTATTTTTGTATATTATATAGGCTAGTGAGCCCATTTGGTGTGGTGACACCAGTTTTGTACCAAGGTGGTTCACTGGTTGACAGATTTTGTATAAGATGTATCCTATTTGTATGTAAACATTTTGATGGCACTTTTGACCGATATATATGTATATATATATGGATATACATTTTGGGGTCTTTGTGATGTTTCACATGTGTGTAAGAATTGTTTAATGTTATGTATGATGTCTAATCTATATGCTGTGACAAACTTTTGAAGGTTTATGTGTGTGTAAAGGTGTCTTGATGTGATATATGCCAATCTAGTACAATGTTAGCCAAGTTATCTATAATTTGATTAAACTATCTTGGAATATGTGTAAATGTAATGAAATCAAAATGTCGAGATAAAAGTCTAACTTGCAGGTATTTGCAAAAGAGGCAAGGATCGCGGACACGGTACACATTGTTGAGCTGGAGGACGACCAATTGAGAGTCAAGTAAGATGCTAAAGTGATGAATATGATGATGGCTGGCATCAAGAAGGAGACCAATGATGACAGTGTACTCGACTTGTTTGTTGGTTTATGAACCCAAACATATGCCGCTGGAGTGGACCAGTTCATGTGAGGGGGAATAGAGGGCCCAAGCAGCCGAAGCGAGATTCTGTGTCCAACGGCTGGTGCCGTCGGCGTAACCGATGTGGTAGGCCGATGGAGGAGGCATTTGTCAATAACACAAATGATAGTTTAGGCGTGAGGTATGGAAAAAAGATTAAAAACACTATAAAAGAAAATAACCTAATGTAGAATGTCTACGCTCAGGCGTAAAATTTCTTTAAGTACAACCCGTTGATGGGTTCTTTGAGAGAGAGGCCCTCGGTGGAAGCCAGGATGTATGCGCCTTTGGTGAGGCAATGTTGGATAATGTAACGACCATGCCACAGTGATTCGAATTTGCCATGACCGAGGGTATCATGAGCGATATCGTAAGCAAGGACGAGGTCGCCTTCGTGAAATGAGCAAACACTGCTCCATTGGAGCAGTGTCGGGTAATAGCTAAATTGCGGTGCGTAAGGTGGGGATTTCGCACTCGATGGGAAGAGTGGCCTCGACCCCCTGGACTAGATGAAATGGTGTGAAACTGGTGGTCGTTTTCACGGCTCTACAGTAAGCCCATAGCGCGGAAAATAACATATGATGCCAATTGGTCTTATGTTTGTTAACCATGCACTGTAACATGGCCTTGAGGACCTTGTTAACTGCTTCGACCTGTCCATTGGACTGAGGATAATATGGTGAGGCAAACTCATGGGAGAATCCTAACCGGGATGAGAGTTCGACGAAAATCTCATTCTCGAAATGTTTTTCGTGATCAGAGACTAGTTGGAGTGGTATTCCAGAGATATGACGTGATTAAAGAAAAAACGTGTTGCGGTGTCAGTGGTGTTGTTGAAGGTAGGCATGGCTTCAACCCACTTTGTGAATTTCCCCCCCTGCTTCTGTGTAAAGGAGAGCGAGTGGACGATGGACCTTGGGAATTAGACCCAAGTAAGTTGGAACCAAGCAAAGATGATCCTAAAACAGTGGCGCTCACCAGAGTGTGAGAAGGTGTAGCCGATGAGTTGGAAAGACTAGGAACTCCCCCTAGAATAGGAGGGAGGTTTAGCAAGCGTCTGGAATGACAGGGGTTATGTGGGTCCCCTATGATGTTCGACTAGCTGAGTGGATGTGTGCAAATGGTGGTGAGAGTAATAAATAAATAAGAGCCTTTTTTGTAATTCTTGAACTTTACACGATATATATCTAAATCAAATGTAATCAGAAGTGCATCATACGTAAAGTGTTTTGATAAAGAGGCATATATGTGGATAAGTGGATTTTGTCCATATGGGTGAACAAAGAAAACAAATGCTCGTGTCCTAAAAGACGTAATGTCCTTCCTCTCAGAATAGCATTGGACCTTCCAATAGCACTCGACAGTGGGGTCTGAAGCCACCAGAAGAGGCACTAGTGAAGGATAAAGCAATCAATTATAATGAGTGGTAGAGGGGCATATCTCGAAAGAACTGGCGATATTTCCCAATAGCCACACAAAATCCGATCAAGGTGCAATTGCAACCCACAATTGCCACCTGGGTAGATGTCCTAAAATTTGGTCACTAGGTACCTCGGTCAAAGTGCGACATTTAGATTTTCGGCCTAAGAAATGGGTCACGGGCTAGATCCCATCCAAGAGGTGGGAGCCTCAAGGGGGGACGCACAGAACAACCAGACCTCGCCCTTCAGGCCTTCACGGGTATCTCCCTGCCTATGGTGTTAGGAACACTTGACTTGGAGGATTAAAAGTTCCCTATTTGACAACTTCTATTGTTTTGAAAATGTGAGAACAAGATAATGGGGAATTATTTGGATGCCTATCCCCGAAATCCTACCTAGACTAAAAGATTTCTTTTGGCACCTCCCATGGAGGAAAACTTAGTGAGTTTTTAGAAAGATTTTAGATGTGGTTGTTTGAGAGATTGGAGGTGTGTGCCAATCTCATTGAAATTAAGTGGGAGTGGATAGTTTCGCCAAGAAAAGGGTGGGGTGTTTCGAAATCCCTTTGGAGGAAACTTACTTCAACCTCCATGTTTCGAGATGAAAACTATGTGAGTGAGGAGTGACTTTTGTGTGTGAATGAGTGAAAGTGTGCCAATATTTAATAAATTAGGTGTCGCCTTGCTGCATGTGGACTTCGCTTGGTCCTTACAAGTCTTTGATTACCTAATTAACTAAATGTCTTTGGTACAACCTTGCGGAATTCAAAAGTCCCTAGGAAGCTAGCATGTGGACATGTGGGTCCGTTACTATTCCTTTAACTCCCTATTGTGATTTAATCTAAGAAAGCTTTGAAACTATCCTAGATTGTGATCATTTGGGCATGTATGGACCCGTTACAAAACCTTTAAACTTCCCTAGTGATTTAATCTAAGAAAGTAATTTTCAACACTATCCTATCTTTGTAGCATGTGGGCATGTATGAGCCCGTTACAATCTTGAGATGTGTTTGAAAAATAAACTAAGAGGAGTCCTGAGGTGGCTGTTGTCCTCTCCTAAAGGTTTTAGTCTTTTTAAGGGAGATGAAATTGTCCTACAACCTTTTTCTGATTCTGAAGATCACTTTGAAGCGCGAGAGAAGAGCATACTCAACGATTGATATCCAATTTCTGGTCCCAATGTAAGTTTTATGTGATTACAAATGATTCCAACTTATACTCTCAGTCAAAGCAAGCCATCCATGTGGCAAAATGAAAACAAAAGAGGAAATAATGATTTTAAACCCCCTAAGTGCCTATGTGTTTTTGACTAATCCCTTTATATGGAGAGGGAACTAAGTGTGGTGCAGATTACAACATGCATGGAATCATTTTTAAGAAGGCTAGGGGCCTTCCACAAATCAAAAAAAGGCTCACAATGTGTATTTTTCTGCACAGGGGCGCGGGTCTCAGAGTAGACAGAGGCGCACTGAGCGCCAATGCACGAACCAAAAAAGACTTTTGGGCGCAGGTGCGCGAAAGGCGCTGAATAACAAAGTAATTTTGGTGCACGTGTGCACAATGCGCAACTGTGGGCCAATAAACCCGCGCACACCTGTCACACGGCCGTGAAGAAAATTTTGAATGGAATTCTCTCAATTCAGCTTTGAATTGGGTGTTTTGCAGGTCAGCTTGGGTCGGTTATGGTACCTTCAGATTAAATAAATCGAAAGAAGAGTTAGAATAACCCAAATGGGGTAGGAAATTGATACCTCTCCCCAGTGGAGTCACCAATCTGTTGCGCCTCTCTTGTCACCTGAATGAGCAAAACAGAGGTGCTTACAAGCTTAGTTGGGTCAGCTAAGCAAGAGAACAGTGAAGGAAAATGTTAGAAAAATAAAACTAAAAGACTAAACTAAGAAAGGAAAGAACAACTAAACTATTGAGCATAAGGACATAAGAACGAGAAACAAACAAGACTCATGTCACCAATGGAAAGGATTGTATTAGTGAAAAGAAAACACCGAGAACAAAGAGGACTTTGGGTCCCTTCTTCCTCCAAGGGAGGGCTCTTGGACCCCCACAATTGAGCTCTTCTTACAACTTTGAAACTTGAAAGAAATGGTGAAAGAATCCCAAGCTAACCCACTCAAAAGGTGATGTGGATTGCCCAAATGGAATGGTGCTAGTATGCTCTTGATGAGAAAAGAGGATTCCCTAAGAGAATAGTAGCAACATAACCTTGCAAATGAATTCCTTGAAAAAGTAGTGCACACCCATGGCCTTGTTTTATAGCACCACTTTGAGGTATTGTGCAACCAACTTTTAGTTTGAAAAGGGGTTGTTTAGGGCACCTTTAGGTCTTTGACCAGCCACCTAGTCGGATCCAGCCGAGATTTGGATGTCAAATCAACTTAGAAGCTGAACCACAAGTGGGTGGGAGGCCGACCAATCTCATAAATGCGCCATTCTCATGTGTGCGCGGCTTTTAGCAACCACAGTCACGCATCATGTGCATGTGCGCTTTTTCTGCATTTCTGGATGGTGCATGTGCGCGCGCGCCCTGTGTAGTCATAGCGCATCTTGATTTTATAACTGGCTGTATAGTTTTGGACCTTTTGGAAATGTTTTTTTGGTAATTTTGGTCCATGGGTGGACTCATAGCTGTTTGAAGATGTTGGATTCCTATAACCGTTTGCGGATGAAATTTTAGTGATAACAACAAGTGTGAGGGAAATAACCATTGATGTAAATGACTCCCAAGATATCGAAGTACAATCTAAATGAATGTGAATGAATGAGCTGAAGTTGAGAACTCGGCGAAATCTCTCGATCAGGGATCAATGATGTGAAACCCCCGTCGAAAGCGAAGAGACCTGCCATTAAGGCATGCAGGTTCCAAGGTACTAAATGATTTCTAAGTCTCATTTTCGGATAATGTGTTGGAGTTGACGGAACAAGACTCATCACATGAGGGCCTTGATGTATCCCCCATCAATGACACGAAATAAGTAACATATTTTGAGGGTGAAACAAAGTATGAATAAGCGTTGAAACAAACACAGGGAAGGTCGACATAGTAAGAATGGACAACTGCAGATGGCCGACTCAATAGAGGACTCGTTTGAACTTATCTTGAACATATGAACGACATGACCAAGGACTTGGCAGCACTGACTCAAACACAACCCAAGATATGACCTTGTAGCAAGTCGAACAAGAGACAAATGGATTTCCCAACCCGGATTCAAATGACGAATAGGGGGTGTCATGTTCAAGAGTGACGCTTACTGCCATTAATACGAATACGAAAACATATCCCTTTCCCAAAATTCCCCCCACCATTTCTGGCGAGTACCTCTTTATTTTTACACAAGATTGAGGAGGATAACATATGCTTGTCGATGTAAGCTCATCCTTCAGATGAGTCCCTTGGAGTATATTTAACAAACCCTAGGAAGGAGTGGTTCGGTCCCATTGCAGGTCTTTCAATGTTTGTTTAACGAGTCCAAGGATAGAAAACTCGGGGGTTTTTCATGTTTTGAGAGTCTGAAAAACACTTAAAGAGAACTCTTTGAGTTCCTTTTCCGTAAAGTAGTATGATGAGACCAAAAAAGAGATAAACTATCGCTCAACAAATGTTTTCTTCAAATACTTTAACAAGCGTGAAAAGAACAAGGTCGCTCGACAATCTTTTCGTTTTTATGGAGCGTGAAAAGAGCTTAAAGGATACTCCTTTACGTTTGTCGTTTTCGTGTTACCATGACGAGTACGAAAAGACGAGAAAAAGTATACTCGGTTACGTTGTCATATATTTTCGAGCGCGAGAACGAACGAAGACTGAGCTCGAGGTTTTTTTCTAAAAAACCCTAAAAAAGTAGTCGTACATGCGACAAAAAGAAAAAACACTCGTACCCCCTCGTTCGGACTTCAAAGTTGCTATATCCACGAAAAACCACACTCACAAGGCTATTAGGGTATTAGGTTTTATAAACAAAGCAATAAAAATAATATTAAAAATCAATAAAAAATAGTAAAAAGTGAATAAATATGGGTGAAAATGACTTTTTACCATTTCATTGTTATTTTGCCAAAAACTTTCCCAACATGCCTCATTTTCCACCAAATTTCTTTGCTCGATTGTGGGAGGCACAAGCAATCATTCGGCGAACGGTTTTAGCCAACGAGGTAATCTCTTGATTCTCCAACTTTTCCATGGTTCATTTTTTGTTTTTATTGGCACTTTTTAGGGTTTTGAGTCCATTTTAGGGTCAAAAAATGCGCTCAAGCATTCTCACAGGTGGGCTTCAGGGCACCTGTGAGAATCTCGCACTGTGCAAAAGGTTCACCTGCGGGGACCGAAAAATGGATTTTAAAGTGAGGTTTTGCTCAATAAAAATTATGCAAGAGTTTAAAACAAGTTGTTGACTTCCCTCTCATGGCTCTTTTGCAGGTGTTTGACCATCACGATGTTGGAATGGAGAGAAAGAGAACATGAGGAGGATGATTCCATTGCCGAGAATGACCCGGGTACAGTCGCTGCCCTCCGGGACTATGGGCTCTTGAAAATTTTCAGGATTCCGGGCATGAGAGCCCAACTCAGGTTGTTGGAATACCTGGTCCACATGTGGGACATCGATCAACAGTTATTTCACGTGGGAGTCCATACGTTGACACTATATATCGAGGATATCTATTTTCTGTCGGGGTTGTCACAACATGGATACCATGCTACTTTGACCGGAGGTAGAGGCGATAGACTCCCTGTGAGCGAGTATGTTCGCCAATATTGTGTTCCCGAGGCAGAGAGAAGCAAGGGTAAGGTTGTCATTCGGGGGGTCCAAGATCTGACCCTATGGACCATCTCGTTTACTATTGCACGCATGGATGGGAGCGCAGCTCCGCACATGGCTCTCTAGAGCTATTTCCAATATGCCATAGAGTGCTTAGAGCCTCGGGTTTTTAACTAGTCAGACGCAATTCTCTGCAGTATGAAGAGACAATTGACGAAGTGCAGAAAGGGTGACTTGAAGAAGTTTGGGTACGGGTCACTTTTAGTGTCATTCTTCCTCGAGAGGGTCCCACTGCTGCAACTACAGGTTGATTAGGGTTTATCGGACCCACAGGATCTGAGGATGCTGAGGTGGTGTAACCTCATGGCTCAACACATAGCAGGGCCTATAATCAGGTATAATTATTCATTTTTTGACTGGTTGAGGCCCCAGATGTTGATGATCGATGACTATGCATATGCTGGTTTGGATTTCCGAGGGGATCCAGATTTGGTCCTGCCTGAGGATGCTCAATGGGGTGACTTAGGTAACAAGTACACATTTTGTTCTTTTTAAATGTTTTTGCAAATTTTATCATATGAAATGTTTTTATGTTTATCCAAGAACTAATCCAAAAATTTATTTTTGATGACACAGATGTGGGGCTGTATCGACCTCCAGGAACGTCTCCCATTCAAAGGCGAGGATAAGCGACTCCAGTGGTGAAATGGGATGTTGAATACTACGAGGCAGTGGAGCAAAACTTAGAGGGGTTGACCGCGGATGTCCCGAATATAGCTATTGGGGAGATCCCAAGACGTTATCAGCGCCATACTATGGGCGTGTCCGAGTCTCTCAGTCGACTGCACCATAGGGTAGCCCGAGCAGTTGTGTGTTATCGTGAGCGTCATCTGTGATGCTATTTTGTAGAAGCTATAGGCTTCGTATTTTGAGATTTTGATCCTTGGACAGAAATGATTTGTAAAATTTTTGTTCTTTATATACATATATACGGCTTCTACCGGCTTATTTTGTGTTGTGTTATACATGTGATGTGTGATTGGTTTATAAATGTCCCAAATGTCTGTCTAACACATAGTTAGCTAAGGCGTCAGTCAATGTATTTAGACATCTAGGAATGTGCTGATATTCGATATAATCAAAATAACATTCCAAGAGATGAATTCGTAAATATACCCGTAATAAAGTAGGACTTCAGATAGCATAGACATTACTTAACTGTAGTACTACTAGCTGCGAATCGAGTCGTATAACCAGATGGTGGATATCAAGTGAAATAACATCAATCAACAATTCAATGACGACGCTATATTCTGCAATATTATTGGTCGCATGACCGAGGTACACACCTCGTAGACTGAAAAGTTCATTTGTAGGGGCGTAAATTGCCCTTGCAACAGAAGCAAGGTTCTGAGTTCTACGACTAACGCCATCGGCGAAGCCAATGTGGGGTAGTGAAGACTCATTTGGAAACCAAGCACAATGCACAATAAGCGGTTGAGGGTAGAGACCAAATAACGAAAAATAATACTAAAGTAACACACAAAAAGTATGATATAATAAAATACAAGCACTCATGCAGAGGTGATCTTAAGCATAGTACTTATTTAAGTACAACCCATTTATGGGTTCACTCAAAGGGATACCGTCGTAATCCACCAACTCGTAAGCTCCTTTCTCCAAAATTCGTCGGACGATATAAGGACCTCTCCACATAGCTTCAAATTTTCCGGCTCCTATCATATCTCGATCTTGTTCGTAAAGGAGAACCAGATCACTTTCGGAGAAAACGCGTGGCTTGACATATTTGTCGTATTGGGATTTGACGCGTTTCTTCTGGGCTTCTATAACTAGGGTGGCATCGCGACGGGTTTCGTCTAATTGCATGAGATAAAACAGATGTTCTTCTTCGGTAGAAGTGTTTGGGAGAAGTTTGACGGCTAGTTTTAGGGAGGGTATCTCCCATTCAATCGACAAGATGGATTCTAGACCATAGACTAACTAGAATGGTGTAAACCCGGTAGAAGACTTAATGAATGTCTGGTAAGCCCACAATGTTGAAAACAACATAGTGTGCCAACTCGTTTTGTGAATCCCTATCATTCGTCGAAGCATGGTAATGAGGATTTTGTTTATTGCTTCAGCTTGGTCGTTGGCTTGTGGGTAATAGGGTGTTGTGTTTTCATGGCGAAGATCCAACTTTTTAGTGAGTTTGGACATCATGAAGTTTCTAAAGTGGCTACCGTGGTCAGTAACGATAGCTTGAGGAACACCAAACCGAGCAATGATGTGGTTGAATATAAATAATGTTGCAGTCTTTCCGTTATTGTCGAATGTTGGCATCGCCTCGGCCCATTTCGTAAAAGAATCTACGGCTACAATAATTTATCCATGCCCCCCGGCCGAGTGAGGGTGACATGTCATGAAATCGATACCCCATTTTGCAAAAGGACCAACGGAGACCACAGGGTGTGATTGTATTTTATTGTTATAGGTTTGGCAAGCGTGACATTTTTGGATGGCAATTATACAATCGTTGAATAAAGAAGGCCAAAAATACCCCGCTTGTAAGATCTTCTAGGCAGTAGCATACCCAGACATGTGACCACCACAGGCTCCAGAATGGCAGTCATTCAGGGCTTTCTCGGCTTCGTCAACTGTGAGGCAATGTCGAAAAATGGAGTCAATCCCATGACAATAAAGAGTATCACCAATGATAATATACTGATGGTCTTGGTAGCGTATTCGACGACGGTCAGTACTATACAAATTGGGCTAGAAAGTATGGGTCTGGAGATATATGATGATATCTCTGTACCAAAGGTCATCGGAATTGATCAGGAAAAGGGATTCGTCAGGTAATGAATCTTCTGCTACATTTTCCGTCTCAGAGCAGGGAAGGTCGCATATAAACTCAACAAACACCAAGGATTTCTTGGACTTAGCGCGTTCGAATTCTAAGTTAAACTCCTAGAGTATTACAATCCATTTGGAGTATTTCCCCCCTAGCAATTGACGTGTAAGAATGTTCTGCATAGGGTTGCAATTAGAAATCACCGTAGTCTTGTGTAAAAGGATATAGTGCCTAAAACATTGAACAACTTGGATGGCTGCCAAGGCCATTTTTTCAACATGTAAATACTTGGTTTCAGTAGTCGTGAGACTCTGACTCAAGTAATAGATGACATGTTTGTCATGAGAATCATCCTCCTGGACGAGAACCATAGCGATGGTATAGTCCGAGGCTGCGAGGTAAAGGAAATAATCCCGACTGTAATCAGGTGGGAAGAGTAGTGGGGTACGTGTCAAAGACAGTTTCAAAGCTTCGAAATATTTGTTGGTAGTGGTATCCCATACAAACTCAGAACCTTTCTTGAGAAGACGCGTAAATCCAAGAGTTAGCTCAACATAGTTTAGGATGAAACGACGAAGAAAGTTTGCCTTCCCTTACAAACTTTGTAACTGGCGAAGTGAGGAAGGAGGAGGGAGATTGAGAATCGCCTCGACCTTCAAAGGATCTACCCTGATCCCTTGACGTGAAACAATAAAGCCTAGAAGTCGGCCGGGTTCTACGCAAAAAACACATTTGTGGGGATGCAAGCGTATATGGTAAAACCGACATCAAAGGAAAATGGCGCGGAGATGTATTGGATGATCTACACGACGCATGGAATGAGTGGGTAGGTCATCGAGATATGGCTGCACAATGTGCTTTATATCATGAAAGGCGTAAGACATAGCACGTTGAAAAGTTGCACCGGCATTCTTTAAACCGAATGGAAGTTTCCGGTAGGCGAAAGTGCCCCAAGGACAAATAAAAGTGATCTTGTGTTGGTCCATGGGTATGATATTGATTTGATTATATCCGGAGAAACCATCCATCAGAGAGAATATTTCACTTCCGGCGCAATCGTCGACGATCTGGTCAACAAAGGGGGTAGGAAAGTTGTCTTTAGGACAAGCTTTGTTAATGTATCTATAATCAACACACACGCAGATTGTGCCTTGTTTCTTGTCAATCAGAACAAGATTGGAAACCCAGTTAGTTAGAGCCACAAGGTAAATAAAGCCAACTTTTAGAAGTTTCTCAACTTCAAGCTTGATAGTGGTTGCTTTACGTGGGTGGACCGGATGAAGTCGTTGCCGGACGGGTTTAGCGCCCGGGTATGTCTTAATCTCATGTACCACAATGTCGAGGTCAATCCYCGACATTTCTTCATAGCTCCATGCGAAGACGTCATGAAATTCTTGGAAAAGAGACTTGTAGGTGACAACTTCGTCATGGGAACACGAAGCTCCGATATGCACATTTTCGACAACTCCAGGTTTTATGGATATGTCGAGGGGGATGGTGGGTGAGATATTACTTAAGTTCCCTTCGTAGAACATGTCATGTGTAGACTCGGGAACGGTAGAAATGATGAAAACGGTCGACGGGGTCGAGATTTGTTGGTAAGCCTCGGTGGTGTGTTGTTCCAGGAAGAGGATGGAACGATGATGTCCATCGTCCCAAGGTGTATCTTCCATGGACATAATAGACATAATCATCTCATCTGTAGGAAAAGTGACGAGGAATGGATCCGAAGATAAATCACCAAGAGAGGGGGTAGAAGGAGTTATCGATTGAATGGCTTGATAAGCGGATTCGACCGGACTCAAAGGCATTTTGTTGCCATAACGAATATGATCGTCGGGGTTGGGTACCATCCACGGGTCATAAGATGCAGGGGTTCTGTGAACAAAGGTGGAAATCATGTTGATTGAGGTGACAAACGAATGTGGAAAATCGGGTGGTGGAATGGGGAAAGTACCCATCAAAGAGGAATCTTTAAGAAGACCGACACCGACGTTCTCATATCCAGGGAGGGGTTTTGCAATGAAAGGTACGTTGTCGGTACGTGCATCAGAGTGAAAGAAGGCCAATTGGTCTACGTTAACTACTTTTCCTTGATGTGGGAAATGCACGACACGGAAAAGAGTGGACACAACTGCACTCATGGAATCGATCCAACTACGGCCAAGTAGAAGGTTGTAATCGAGAGGAGCGTCAAAGACCTCCACTTCAACGTTGATCGTTTTTCCTTCTAACGTAATAGGCAATGAAGGGAGGACACCGTAAGGATTAAAACCCGAGCCATTGAAGGCTTTGAGCGTGTTGTGAGATTCAGTTAAAGGAGGAGAGTCGATGGCTTTCCAACAGGTAATAGACATGACACACGTCGAGGCACCCTCATCAATATCTGTTCTACAAATGTTTTTGTCGGAGACAATAACTTGTATTTGGAATGTGAGTTGAGGGGGTAACCTTGGAATGTGATCTTCCAAGTCAAAAATTATTAAATTTGTATCCGTAGGGTCGATTCCACCAATATCTTTCAATAGTGCCTTTTGTTGTATAGGACAACTCTGAAGGACTTCGAGGGTTGACATCGCGGACGGTGCTTGGGCCAGATCTTCGACAATACTGTAGTTCTGGGTAGCACGTGCATGAGGGTTGAAAGACGATTTTCGAACAACACCCTTTGGGGGAGGGCGAAGAACTGTATCTAGGTTTGGTCGTTCGAGATGAAGAGGACTGTTGGTAGGTGGAGTCGTGTGAGATGGTTGGACCAACGAAGGAGATATTGCATCAACCTTCTCTTTGGAGGAAGAATAATCTTTGGCTCGAGTGGTAAGTGTGATGTCATTCTTCTTTGAATCACCTCTACACATTTAGACATAGGATGTATTGGAGGGGGATGGTTGGTCATGAATGACCAATTGGGCCTGTTGTTGAGAAGGGAAAGGTTGTGACAACACGGCTGGAGTGGTGGGTTTCGGGGTCCTTTGAAGGAACTTAGTAACCTCGGCTCGTCGTGGGAAATTCTTAGTGTAGTGATCATCACCACAGATAAGACAAGGGTATCGGGGTTTGCGCTTATCCTTATCGTCAGCAGGTAGTGTTTTGGTTTTCTCAGATTGCGGATTATTTTTATCCTCCTTGTTCTTACCCTTTCCTTTTTTGGATTTATTTTTGCCGGTGGGGGCAGATTGAACAGAGTTCACCTCAAAAGTCTTGCCAGTGGGAGGGGTAGGAGATAGAGCATTTTGAACATTAGAAGAAATGGATTTGGGTTTGTTGCTAGAGGTTTGGATGGAATGAGGTTGGGAATGGAAAGTGCCAATCACACCGTCAGCTGCATGAGAAGCAACAAGAGTAGTTGAAGTAGCAGAAGTAGAAGGACGAGGTGCGTCAGGAAGTAAATCGTAAAGAGTACCCGTTTGTGAGTAAACGAGGTTGAGGTATTGAGCACGACTGATTGTCTGTTCTTCTATGATGACTCCACCCATGGTGATGTCATGAGCGATGTTGTTCACGAATGATTTCATGAACCACTCTGCCAGCAACTGATCGGGAAGTTTGAGTTTGATGAGACGTCGTCTTCGTCGCCACTCATGAATGTGATCAGAGATATGAGTGGCTTTGGTTTGTTTGAAAGAACTCAAAATTTTGATTCTCGTTTCATAGCGGATCGGTAACTGGTAGTGGGTGAGGAAATCCATAGCGAGGGTGTTGAAGTCGGTGAAGAAGCCTCGTGGTAATTCTATATACCACTTCACGGCGGAACCTGTGAGGGTTCGCTGAAAAATGTGTAAACGAGTAGAGTCATCCATCAAGGAGTTGGATGAGCACCAAAGGTGAAAAGTCATTACATGATTGTTCGGGTCCTCTCCCGGTTTACCATCGAATTTAGGGATGTCGAATGGTAGTTTGGCTGGTATGGCAGGCCATTGAGGAGAGTGACGGATCAGATCATTTAAAATCCTTGATAGATCAGGGAGGTCCAGGGTGGCTAAGAAGGGTAACTGTCTATTCACATGTGGGTAGTGGTGACTTTGGGGAGGGAGTCCCATTGGTAGACCAATGGGACCATAAGTGGTTTGCACATAATGCGAAGATCCGGGCAGATTCGGTTGTTGGTGTGGAGGCAAGTAATTCATAGGGTTGTACCCTTGAACAAGGGCATGGGGTTGAGCATTTGAGCCCCAAATAGGATTGGACATGCCTGGATATGGTTGGCCTGTACTAGGGGGTATGAAGGAGATAGCTTGAGGCTGTTTCCTCCCAGTCGAGGGAGGATTATGTTGAATAAGATAATTCCAATACTGGGCTAAGGATGTGTTACAAAAATAGGACCGCGGAGTAATAAAATAAAACAAATGCGGAAACAAAACACAGAAGATACACAATATAAGAGAGACACAGATTTATGTGGTTCACCCAGTGTGGGCTACGTCCACCAGAGAAATTGCTAGGTCCTTCCTTTATTATTATACAACAAATGAAGGGATACAACTTACAACAAAACCTGTTGTAACTTCCTCTTCTTTCTCTCACAGTCTCCTCTCTCAGAATACAATACTGGCCATCAACCATAGTCGCAATACATTTCCCTCATAAAAGAGGGTTTCCTTCTAGGGCAAAAACCCTAACGTAATCTCTATCGTTAGATCTGTGACCTTATAATGAATGGTCCAGATTTACAATGAAATTACAATATACATTTACAAGGCAATTTTTCCTTCGTGGTACTCTACCCCCGAACCCCAACTGGGGGGATAGCCCCCCCGGACCCCGCAGAGGGGGTACCACCCCTTTGCACTCCCCCGCGTGGAAGAGTGTACATACTTCTGGGGTGTAAATACTTCATGGGGTATAAACACGGCTGAAAGTAAAAGACCTATGAATCAGGAAGATAATTAGGCTCCACAACCAATAGGATGGAGGTATGTTTTGTCCATAGGGCGGGTTCGGTAGGGGTTTCCCTCCAATTTGGGGTTGCGTCCCAATTGGGATTTGTCCTACAAAAGGGGATTGGGTTTGGCCTCCTTGGTGAAATTGTCCACCTACAGGAATATGGTAATTAGGTGTGAAAGACGGGATGGTGCCACTAGGGTCGGTGCCTCCAATAGAGGATGGAAGAGGTCCTTTGAAAGGGGGTCGAGGAAGTGTCAGAATGAAACCAGGAACGAGATGGTGCCCAGAAGAAGTGGAAACGCCAGGAGTCCCGGATGAGATTTGTGTAGTAGCGACAATAGAAGCATTCAACGCATGATATCCGAGTGGAAGTGTTGGGGTGAATCTAGGCGAAAGCGGTGTGCCAATGGGGGCTTGGCTAGCCGCTGTAATCCTGGTGTGAGGACTCGTAGTATCTGGGACCATTGTGTAACAGACCATTTGTAGAGGGATAGTCAAGATGTGGTTAGTTGGCAGAGCGTCTGTACCAGGAAAATAATAGGCAGTAGTAAAAGGTATTGTGTCTGGATCAGATGTTTCGGGCAGCTCAGGTGTGACCGTGATATCAACGCCTGCTCCTGAGCCAAAGATATCCCGTCTAAAAATGCCAGTAGTCCAAAAAGGATCTTGACCCTCGGGTCCTATGAAAGGTCCAGTTGGTAATCCAGAAGACTGAACAACTATATCTCCGGAAGAATTCACTCGAACAATACGTCTCTCGGATTCAGGAGGAAGTCAGAATTCCTCTCGAGAATTGGTAATTTGAAATCGTTCTAAAGAGTTAGTTCTTTCCACTTGTGGAGTGGCAACGTCTTGGACTTCACTCTGTTGAGGAGAGCCCTCCGGTGAGTTGGTAGGCAAGGGTTGAGAACCTTCCAGATCTTCTGGGGGTAGGCCTTGCATTCTATGTGAACGACGTGGAGGGTCAATTGTGATCGAGTTAGAATTTTATGAAAGAAATTTTATGGCCAACTTGGGTAAACAAACAACATGCGCTAATAAAATCTAAGAAGCAAAACCAAGCAAACAAGACCTTCTAATTCCGAAGTCACTAGTTGGTGATGAAATCCAACGTCGCAACGACGAGACAAGAAGGGGCTGGGCCAGGGTGGAAAAGTTACATTGACGACATGCTTAACGGACTTACACCCTGGTGCAAGATCCCACACACAATCGTGGGTATACCCTCCAAGGAGCCCGAGTGAGTTTGGCCAACGTCGATTCCAGGTACCATGAAGACTTACCCCTTCACAGTCACCTTGTGTAAGACCCTAAGAAGATAGGCTACTAAGGTTACCACCAACAACAATGATGCCTGGGGGAAACAATCGACAGTTCGATCCACACGCAAGGGCAGGGTATCTAGCCCGAAGTCAGCTTGAGAGGCTTCCACTCATCATTGTGGGTATACCTTCAAGTGACCCTCGTAATACGTGCAATCTCTACACCGATATCAGCAAAGCAGGGTGAGTAACTTTGTCAATCTCAATGCGACCTCAGGTTTGACCCTTGTGTGAGAAGGGCTTCCCAGGACAAAATGTTGCAAATGGAATTTGACACTCCTTATCACAAGATACTATTGTGTGTTTTGTGCTTTGGA
>ML777574.1:917440-943459 GCA_009831015.1 Picea engelmannii
AATTGAAAAGGACAATTAATCTCAACTTTTAATCCAATCAAAGGCTCCCGACCAAACAAGCACTCGGATTTGAGAATCGAAGATTATACCCTTGTTAAGAAAAGGTCAAGAGGTAAAAATTGAGAAAAAATGATCAAGAAGAGCTTTCGATTTCCGAAAACTAATCATTCGCGAGATTTGAAGTCAAGAAACATTCAATCATTGGCCAGAGAAGTTCTTTCCAGACACACCAACAAATCTGGGCATCTGAAGACACAAAAGACTTAATCCAAAAATTTTACAAGTGAGTTTGCAGTCTGACAGTGGGGTACAGTGCGAGAATTAAGGATTCTCACAGGCTAGACATAGGGAGGTTGCGAGAAGTTCACACTGAACTGAACAGTAGGGTGCGAACTTCAGTGATTCTCGCAGGCTACATAAAGGTGCAGTGTGAGAAAGTTTGTAATCAAGAAAGTTTTGGAAAAATGACAGAACTTTTGAGGGAAGTTCTAGATCCAGGGAGTCTGTGAGGATCTCCTCAAGACTCAGAGATTGTTTGGGAATGAAAAAGGGTAGGTCAAGAGAAAATGGCCAGGTAAAAACCACCAAAATGGGTTGTATCTCCAGCGGAGTCGCCAATTTTGTTATAGGACTAATCGATAGGTGCGAACACTAACAGATCTCCCTAGATCCACCTGGATCTAGAAAAAAACAGGATAGGACATGACTCTTTCTCTAAGTTGCAGTCATTGAATCTACTACTAAGAAGGAGCGAGTGACATACCTTTGTATCGCTTCCTTAGGTCTCTGTTGTTCCCGCTTCGCTCCGGTGCTCTTGTAAAATCAAGTCCAAGACAACACAAATCAACCAAAGCAAAGATAGCAAAGTATATTCAATGTCAACCTATGCATATGATCAAGGAGTTATGCAATAAAATAAGAGTGATTTTATGGGAAAGGGACATGTCGCTGTATTATATTAAATGAAAGTAGAAGATACAACCAGATCGCCTTGATGTCACAAGTTTCCTTTCAGTGACACTTGGTTCCAACACACACACTTGCTCTACATTTGCATGAAGAAGATCCAATACAACTTGATAGACCAAATAGAGTCTTCAAGCTTCTATCCAAGCAGATTTCTTCACACAATTCTTTCATCAATTCTTCATTCAATCTTGCTTAACCTTTTCCATGAGAAACCTTTCAATATATAGGAGAAGGAGAGATGGTTAAATGGATGAGGATGATCCCACTAAATCTGAGAAGTCAGTAGAATGCTAACCATGTGAATGCCAACTCATTTTCTAGAAGATTCCCTTCTAGAACCTTTGTGACCTCTTCTCTTTACCAAGCTTTGAAACAGGTTCGCACCCTACCTATACAGCATAATGCGAACAGTTCGCACCCTAAGTTTGGGTTGCTTGTGAGAGTGAAGGATTTTCACACCCTATAACATATGCAGCCTGCAAACTCATCTTAAAAATATGCTTTTTGGAAGAAGGCAACAGTCACTTTTCTTAGGCAAAAAGTCCTCGTGGGAGCCTGAATACATCACTTGTAGAGACATCACCAGAGTGACCAAAATAATGTGTAACACCATGCCACATAGGTTATGATTTCCCTACTCCAAGTTTATCATGGTGCTGGTCATAAACTAGGACCAGATCTCCTTATGCAAATATGCGAGGTCGGACAAACTTATCATATTTTGTCTTGATACATTTTTGTTATGTCTCGTTAATGAGAGAAGCATCACAACATGTTTCATCCAACTTTGTTAGGTACATGAAGCATTCTTCTTCGGCAGAAGTGTGGGGCAGGAGCTCTACGGTTAGTTTTAGAGATGGAATCTTGCATTCAATCAGAAACACCGCTTCCAACCCATATACCAAATGGAAAGGTGTGAATCCAATGGCGGTTTTAACTAAAGTTCGATAGCCGAGAGTGTTGAGAAGAGTTGCAAATGCCAAGTGTTTTTTTTCACCCCCACCATGTGTTGAAGCATGGTTTTCATGACTTTGTTGATGGCTTCAACTTGTCCATTGGCTTGAGGATATTATGGGGATGAGTTTTCATGTCGAAAACCCAATTTGGTGCGCGATTCACTCATCATATGATTTTGGAAATGGGATCTGTGATCAGTTACGATAGCTTGTGGACTCTGAATCGAGCGATGATGTAGTTAAACATGAATAGTGCTATAGTTCAGTCATCGTTTAGAAATGTAGGCATAGCCTCAACCCATTTAGTGAAATAATCGACTGCAACGATAATATAACCATGCCCCCTGGTTGAGGTAGGCTTACATTGCATGAAGTCAATACCGCATTTGGAAAAGGGACCGATGGAGACAATTGGATGAAGTGGTGTTGGGTGGGTACATCCTTTCTTTTGAAATATTTGACAAGGTGGGAATTTTTTAACGACCTCAATGCAGTATTTGAAAATGGTTGGCCAAAAATAACTGGCATGTAGGATTTTTTGGGTTGTAACCATCTTGGAGGGATGACTTCCAGAAGCTCCAAGGTGACAGTCATTTAAAACATGCTCAACCTCTTCATGGGTTAAGAAACGTCGTAGAACAATATCAATACCATGACGATACAAAGTGTAGCCAACAATAATGTAGTATTTTGAATGGTGTCTAATACGACGTCGTTCGTCACGTGAAATACCTGGTTGGAAGCGTCGGATCTGGAGACATAAAAGAATGTATCCATACCATGGGTCAGAGGTTCTATTAAGGAACAATGACTCATATGGAAGGGAATCACTAGGCTCCATTTCCTCATGGGTATGGGGAAGATCGCAAATTAACTCAGAAAAAACCAACGATTTCTTTGCTTTGGATTTGGTGAACTCGAGATCGGATTCTTGGAGAATGACGATCCATTTGGAATATTTTCCCCCAAGTACTTGACGAGTCAAGATGTGGTACATGGGGTTTAAGTCAACAATGACCATGGTAGTGCGAAGTAATATGCAATGTCGAAATCTTTGGACAACAACGACTGCTGCCAAAGCCAACTTTTCAACATGTGAGTTACGAAGTTCAGGATCTGAAAGGTGCTTACTTAAATAATAGATCACATGTTTTGCACCGTCATAATCCTCTTGAACTAACACCATGGAAATAGTGGAAGCAGAGGCAAACAAATAAAGGATGTAATATATCACATAGTTGGGGGATGTAACATCAGTGTATTCGTTAAAGCATGTTTGAGATCATCAAATGAGCATTGAGCAATTACATCCCAGATGAAAGGGACATCCTTTTGCATCAATCTCATGAATCCTTTTGTGATTCGGCGTAATTGCAGATGAAACAACGTTGAAAGTTTTCCTTCCCTTGCAAACTTTGGAGTTGGGTAAGATTGTTGGGAGGAGGTAAAGAAAGGATAACATTCACTTTTAAGGGATCCACCCTAATCCCATATTTGGATACCACGAAGCCTAGGAGTCTCCTTGATTCAAGAACAAAAATTCATTTGTTGGGGTTCAAACTTATGTTGTGATGTATACATCTAAGAAAGACTGCTCTTAGATGAACAATATGATATTTTCAATGAGCCGAATGAGATGGCAAGTCATTGAGATAGGTTTCAACAATATGTTTGATATCGTGGAAAGCGTACGACATGGCCTATTGGAAAGTGGCTCCGGTATTTTTAAGGACAAAAGGTAATTTTTGATATGTAAAAGTCCCTCACGGGCAGATAAAGGTTATTTTGTGTTGATCAATGGGTAAAATATTTATTTAGTTATAGCCGGAGAAGCCATCCATAAAAGAGAAAATGACATTTCTGACGCAATTATCGATAATTTGGTCAATGAAGGGCGTAGGGTAATTTTCTTTCAGACAAGCCTTATTGAGATCTCTATAGTCGACACAAACACTAATTGTCCCTTGTTTTTTTGCGACCAGAATAATGTTGGAAACCCATTCGATCAGAGGTACAGGGTAAATGAAACCAAATTTTAGTAATTTTTCCATTTCTGCCTTTATTGTGGCAGTTTTCTTAGGATGAACAGGTTGAAGTTTCTGTCGTACAGGTTTAATTCCAAGGTAAGTTTTGATTTCATGCACAACAATCTAAGGGTTGATCCCTGTCATTTCTTCGTAGCTCCAGGAAAAAATGTCTCGTAATTATTTAAACAAGGCAGTCTAATTTTCAATCTCTTCAGTTGAACATGTCGCACCTAGTTGTATATTTTCCACGACACCTTCTTTTTCTTATATGTCTACACTGATTGTTTTCGATATGTTTCCAAAAATTCCCTCGAATATTATATCCTAAGTGAGTATCAGAGATTGAGGATTGTTGACAATATCAGTTGGAAAGATAGATGAAATATCTTTCTCGATTTCATCCAATCTGGGAAGAAAGGATGGGCGATGGTGGTTATCATCCCATGGTGACTCTTCGATATTAAACATTTCCATAATGGATTCATCGGATGGAAAAATACGTAGGATGTAATCAAAGGTCGAGGATAAGGAATTTAACCAGGATCGTAACAAATAAGAATTAGATGCAAGAAGATGTTGGTCATCGGGTGAAGGAGAGGTGGATTGAATTGCTTCGTATGCGGCCTCGACGAGACTAATCGGCATGGTGTCACCTAGTGTATCGAATTGTAAAGGACTAGGTACAATCCAAGGATCAAATGATTCGAGGGATTGATGTACCATGGTCGAAATCATATTTATTATGGCGATATGCTGTGAAATATGAGGAACGAGTGCAGGGAAAGTTCCTATGAGAGAAGAGTATTTCAACAAACCTACCTCAACAATTTCATAAGTAATCTTTGAGTCCCCCAAAAATGGAATATGGTTGGTTGTTTGATTGCGAGCATCATGTGTACAATAATCTAACTGATCGATGGTAACTAGTTTTCCTTGATGAGTAAACTTGATACATTGAAAAACCAAAGAGGCCACAATAGTCATATCATAAAACCATCTTCTTCCAAGTAATAAGTTATAATCTAAAGCAATGTCGACTACTTCCACATCAACAGAAACAGTTTCCCCCCCTAGTTGAATGACTAAATATTGTAATAGTACATGAGGTCTCAAACCTCGTCCATCAAATGCTTTCAACATGGTAGGAGATTGATTAAGACCACGAGATTTAATACCTTTCCAACATACTAAGGGAATGACACATGTCGATGCTCCTTCATCCAATATAGTGCAATGAATATGTTTATTGTGAACAACAACATCGATTTGAAATGCAAGTTGGTGAGAGAGCCTTGATTTATAATTGTCCAGGTTAAACATGATATTATTGGATGACTCAGAATCTATAACTCCGATGGATTCCAAGAGAGTCCTACATTGGCTGGGGCAGTGTTGCAGAACTTCGAGAGCCGACATTGCACAAGGTTCTTGTGCCAAATCTTCAACAATGTTGTAGTTTTGGGTAGCACGAGAGTTAGGATTAAAGGTCGACTTTCAGATATTATTCTTCGGCAGACATAAGATAGAGTCAAAGTTAGGTTTCTCAATCTGGAGAGGTCCAGACAGAGGGGTAAATGAAGTGGAAGGTAGATCTGTCACGGTTCCATTAGTTACACTCTCTTTACTGGGCTTCCCTGGAGGTGTGTCATATGTCATAGTCCTAGTGGTCAAATCTACTCTTTTGAACATGTAAATATGTGCACTTGAGGAAGCATCCTTGTTACGAGGATGACCTTGGTTTCCTCCTTGCGGAGGTGCAAGATTTTTTGCAACTAGTCACTAATGTTGTGGAAAAGGATGTGTCAAAACAACGGGTTGGGAATTTCCTTTAAATAATTTTGATACTTCTTCGCTATGGGGTTAGTCTCTTGTGTAATGATATTCAACACATATGAGGCAAGGAAATTTCAGTTTGCGTTGTGGTTTCTTTTCAGCAACGGTTGGTTGTGCTTGTGTTTTTGTATTTTCTGTTTGATTATAATTTTTCTTGGATTTATTCTTAGTTTTCTTTTTACCCCATGATTGTGGTGGTGAAGTATATTGAACTACATTTACTTCAGAAAATTTAGTGGGCACATAATTTGATGGGACATAAGTCTGCACTGTAGTCGAGGTAGATACTGAATGATTGGTTGTCCTAGTTGACTGTGAGATAGGTTGCGTTTTGACGAAACCAATAACACCGTCTGAATGAGCGGTAGAGGATGGTTTCGATGGATCAGTTGATGTACGGGGAGCATTTGGGATCAGTTCATACAAAGTACTGGATTGGCAATAAACCAGATCCAGGTATTGGGCACGAGCAATAACTTCCTCTTTTGTAACTACACCTCCCATTGCTACATCATGAGCAATAGGAGGTAACAAGGATTTTGTGAACCATTCAACCAACAACTGGTTAGGGATGGTGGCTTTGATCAAACGTCGTCGTCATCTTCACTCATTAATATGGTCGAAAATATGGATAGAGTTAGTCTAACGAAGGGAGGTCAAAAGTTCTGTGTCGATTTCGTATTTAATTGGCAACTGAAAATGGGCGAGGAAATTGTTAGAAAAGCAGGACCGTGGAGCAATAAAATAAAACAAATGCAGAAACAAAACACAAAATATACACAATACAATAGAGACACAGATTTACATGGTTCACCCAGTGTGGGCTACATCCACCAGAGAAATTGCCAGGTCCTTCCTTTATTATTATCCAACATATGAAGGGATACAACCTACAACAAACTCGTTGTAACTTCCTCTTCTTTCTCTCACAGTATCCTATCTCAGAATACAATATTCGCAATCAACCATAGCCACAATACATTTCCCTCATAAAATAAGGTTGCCTTCTAGGGCAAAAAACCCTAACATAATCTCTATCGTTAGATCTGCGACCTTATAATGAATGGTCCAGATTTACAATGAAATTACAATATACATTTACAAGGCAATTTTTCCTTCGGGGGACGATGCCCCCGAACCCCCGCTGGGGGCCCGCTTGCTCACAGACCCCCCAGACCCCGTAGAGGGGGTACCCCCCCTCTGCACTCCCCCACGTGGAAGAGTGTACATACTTCTGGGGTGTAAATAATCCATGGGGTATAAACATGGTTGAAAGTAAAAGATCTCTGAATCAGGAAGATAATCAGGCTCCACAACCAACATAAATCCATGGGAAGCGAATTGAAATCTTGAAAAGATCCATATTGTAACTCAATGAACCATTTTGTTGTTGAGCCCGTAAGAGTACACTGGAAAAGACACAAACGGATAGAGTCATCCATCAATGATTTTGATGAACACCAAAGATGAAACGCCATGACATGGATATTTGGGTCTTCTCCAGGTTTCCCTCATCCAACCCTTGCACGAATCTACCAAGATCAGAGGTTTGATACCTGAAAGCTTCCCCTTTTCACCTTGGAAAGCCCTCAATATATAGGCTTGAGAGGCACAAAAAACATGAGAAAATGAGGGATATGGTTGAGGATATGGATCCTTGAGGCTTGGATCATATCCTAAAGTGAATCCCATGCATGAGGGTTGAACACAACTAACCCAATTTGAAGAAGTTGGCCCATAGAATAAGGTGGGGGAGATCCCCATTTTCTCTCAACAAGAATGGTGATATCCCCAAGTGAGAGAGAGGGTGTCATTCACCAAAAGTGGCACTCCCTATACATGGGAAGGGGAGCACTGATGCTCCCTACATATATTTAGGGGGGACCACCCTTCATAAATGCTCAAAAATAGGTGTGTTTTGACCTAGAAATGATGGGTTTCCTCCTCCCATATGACTTAGGGGTCATGAAAAATTGTTTTAATGGTGTCAAGGGGTGGCAGCACCTTACAAAGAAAATGTGACACTTGGGAAGGTTCATACGACACTTGTGACAATGAATGTGAAACTTACTGAAGTGCATACATCACTTTGTGACACTGAGGGTGAGATACCTAGGTGTGAAATTTTGGTGTCTAACACATAGACCTAATATCCATGTCCTTTTCATTTCCCTTGTTGGACGCCCATGAGACCAAAACTTTTTTAACCTCCCTTGAAGCTTCAATAAATTGAAACTTAATGTCTCCCTTGAGTTCACATCATATGGGACACATTCCTTTTTAACAATTTCATGAAATTCATCCCCCTCCAACCATTGCGGGTTATATTTAAAAGAACTAGCAAGTTTTTTTTTTCTAATTAAATGAGAATGGGAGAATGATCAAAGTTTCCCCCTATAGACACCAAGGTCCTAATTCTTTCAGATTTATTTATCAAATTCTATGAGTTTGAAAATTACTCTAATCTCCTTGAAAACCCAGGCTCCACATTTATTATTTCTCCATGTGGACTTGAGTTTGGCAGGTTCTAAATCAATCGACCCCACCTCCTCAATTTTGTGCCTAAAGAATGTTGCCAAACTATCCGTCCTTGCTATTTCTCCCCACACTTCTACATTTCCCAAAGTGAAATTAAGATCTCCACCTACTATGATTATATCCTTTTTTATATAGTACAGAGCAAAAAAAACATCCCAAAACTATTTCTTATCTTCATATGGACCATAACAATTAACTACATAAATCCCTTGCCCTAGATCTTTAAAGTAAAACTATGTTCATATACCTAAAATAGAAACAATAGATTGAAATAAGGGGATATATTTTTTCCACCATGTGATCATACCTCTAGAGTTCATTGAGGAATTTAATGCTAAAACAATCCCATTCCCTGAGAGTTTTACTCAACTCTTCCACTATATTTTTTCCATCACAGATTGTTTCCTAAATTAGAGTGACATCAAGTTTAGAAACCTCGACCAATATCACAAAAGATAACCTTTTAGATGGATTGTTAAAACCTATTGAATTTAAATATACAATTATTATTTGGAGGCCATGGTGGTGTTTTGTCCAACTCTAAGGACCCCTTTAATGGATTTTTTCTTTCCTTGTTGGACCTAATTAGGGATTTTTCTTGATCATGATGCAATATGGATTTTCTACCAAGGACCAATACATTTGACTAAGACTAGGCCTATCCGTCCTACATCCCCTTTATCCCTACCCTTCTTAACTCGGTTTTGTGGTCTTAAGGATTACCTATTTTTAACTTTATCTTCTAACTCATCCCCCAAACTCAAAACCCTAATGTCATAATCATATTTGAGAGGGAAAACTTTAGAGATAATTTAGGAGAAAGACTTCATATTTCAATTTTCATTTTCTCAATCAATAAGAGGGATCTCCATTCCCAAACCTAAAACCGTAGGTCTTCCCAAACCCATATAACCCTTTATATATTTCTTAGGGATTTCTATGAGCGAGAGAAAGATCACATTATTTCCTAGATCCAAATTTCATTTACTTCTTACAAAACTATGTCTGAAATGGAATTTTTATTTATGGACTTACCATGATCATGGATAACATGTGCATCCTTCTCCTAGAGAGATTACATTGAATCTAAGGATCCATCTAGAGCTAGTTGAGCATCCTTCACAGATCCTGTTTCTGAACCAATATCTTTCAAAACGACATATAAGGTCTCCAGAGTTTTTCTGGGGCCACTACCATCATCGATAGGATTAGGAATAAACTTCTTAGATTGGGAATTTTGACCCTATACCTCTAGCTATCTATTTGGGACCTCCTTTAGCTCATTTGAATATGGATTATTTATTCTCCATACTATCCTTGAGAAAGGAAAGATACAATCCTCCACTATGTGTCCATCCACATGAAAACATTCACATCTGTAAGATATTTTGTTATAGTCCAATATTTGAAAATGTACTACCTCTCTTACCACTTTTTGGGAGACCTTTACTTAGATCCATCTCTACAAGGACCCTTCCTACTGTCTAATAAACATTAGATTTAACAGATAAGTCTATTTCCAATGTTTTTGTCCAGTGATTTTCCAATCTTTTTCATGGGTTTCTCAAAGCACAGTTCCATAGGTAAACCAAGGAGCCTAAGCTATATTGGAGTTCCCTTTATGACCTTAGTGCAAGGGTAAAAACACATAGTCCAAGCCTTAAGAGCTAGATAAGTTGAATCCAAATACAATCTTCACCCTTGGGATCCTGCTTGCATCCTCCTCTAATCCAAATAAAATAACTATCCATGAACTAGAAAGCAAGTGAAGTATAGGTCCATATCTAAGGATTTGGACGTAATACCATTGGATCCTATAATTAAGTGATTTCTCAACAATAAACCTACCAATTTTTTTCCCAATAAGGGTTTTTCTTGAGTATTATATTTATTCTTCAACTTGTACATTGTCCCCAAGGACCATTCTCACCTTTGACTTATTTTCTCTATGACCTTCTTTACCCTCATTTCCTTTTATTACTCAGACAATCCACGTTCTTATAGATATTACCTCAAGGACACACTAAAAGATTCCCATTCTAGTCCTTGTCCTTTGAAATCATAATTTGACCACTAATCACCAACTTATCTCAGAAGGACCAAATCCATAGGAACTTGGGTATCCACCTCTATTCTAGATTGATTACTAATTCTAAGATTGACCAATTTATGTTGTGTATTATGAATAACATCACTTCACTTGGGAAGTTTATTTAATGACATTAATATTGTGTCTCTGAATCTTTATACATCCCCCCCCCTCTCTCTCTCTGTGGAAACTCTATTTTTCCTTCTCCTACGACTACCATGGCTTCCCTTAGTGGGGGCTCTTTATCCCCTGTGCCCCCTATTGGGTATGTGTTATATTCTTTGCATGACTAGAAGTAGTGTATTCTACATTGCGTCGGGCATGCATGGGGGTTTGGGGGTAGCGTCCCCGATATTTTTTGTTACCTCGAGAAACATGTTACACTTTTGCCTCGATTTTTGTGTCCATTGTTGGGCGGTTTTCAACACATGGTTTTTTATGACGATTTTCTATTTCCGGTTAATGTATTAGGTTTGTTGACTAATATAGGTCATTGGGTTAAGGTTTTGGATGTTGTTGGATCCTATATGTATATTGTATTGTAAACAATGTATGACTATGAATGAATATAGAATATGTTGTTTTTTCCGGTTTGCGTTTCTAGGGGAAAATTCTCTGTGTAATGTGTGTATTTTCCATTGTATATTTTTTGTTCTTTTACTGAAAATCTGTTTGTAGTAAATATTATACAAGGTAAAATTATACATTTGGTATCAGAGCTTTGTTGGCTTCAGGGGGGACGCCTTTTTGGTCAAGGGTTTGATTTGGGACTGTGATAAGCCTTGTTATAGTGGGAGATCTGTGGTATTGATTTGTTAGGTGAAAAGAAATGACAAGGAATTCAAAAATGGAGATAGAGAAGTTTAATGGGCAAAGTTTTGAGTTGTGGAAGCTCAAGATGGAATATTTGTTGGTGGACAGAGATAAGTGGATTGCGATGGATCCAGGTACTGCACCTACATGAACTTCAACAGATGACTAGAAAAAGTTGGATCGAAAGGCAAAGAGCACAATCCGACTGTGTCTCTCAGATTCAATATTACTGAATGTGTTAGAGGAATCTACAACCAAAGATTTATGGGATAAGTTGGGGAAGTTGTATAAGTCTAAGTCCCTAGTAAATAAACAATTCCTGAGAAATAAGTTGTATAACCTGAGGATGAGAGATGGAGACTCGGTGGCAGAGCATTTGAATGCCTTCAATACTGTGGTAAGTCAGTTAGTATCTGTTGATATTAAAATTTCATATGAAGATAAGTGTATCATTTTACTGTGCTCTTTACCAGACTCGTGGGATAGCATGGTTGTGGCCATAGGTAGTAATACAATTGCCTTGAAGTTTGATGAAGTGATCTCATCCTTATTGTCAGAGGAGATGAGACAAAAGAACATGGAAAGACAAAGCACAGATGGATTATTTGCAAGAGGACGCTCCCAGGAAAGAGATAGATCTATGTCCTCAAGTGGGAGATCTAAGTATAAGGGAAGATCTAAGTCTCCCAGAAAGTTTGTAAAGGTATGATGCAGATGTGGAAAAGAAGGGCACTACAAGAAGCAGTGTAGATCCAAAGTTGAAAAAAAGAAGGGATATGAAGAATCTCCTTCTACAGAAGAAAAGAACTCCAAGGAAGAAGGAGGGGATGTTTACTTGGCTTCTTCAAGCACACATCTATATCATGAGGCATGGCTGCTTGACTCAGGTGCATCCTTTCATATGACTCCCCAGAGGGAGTGGTTCTTTGAACATGAAAGGTATGATGGAGGTAATGTTTTCCTAGGTGATGACTTGACAACCATAATCATAGGTCGAGGAAAAGTAAAGTTGAGGCTCATAGATGGAAGGATTAGAACACTACCCGGTGTTTTGCACATCCTAGGATTGGCCGAAAAAATTATTTTTGTAAGCAAAATGGACGATGCAGTGGTAAAAACAATATTTGAAAAGGAAACTTGTAGGATGGTTCGCAATGGTGTTGTTGAAGGGAGTTCAGTTTGGAACTATGTATAAGATGCAAGGAAAAACTATTAGTGATGGGTGTAATAGTTCCATTGTTTCTGATATTGGAGTTGAAAAAGAAATAACTCCTACAGTTTCTGGAGAAAAGGTTATGTTGTGGCATCAAAGACTGGGGCATATCGGAGAGAAGGGTCTTTGACTACTACACGGTAAATATATGGTTGAAGGTATGTCTAACTACTCTTTGGATTTTGATTTCTGTGAACATTGTGTATATGGGAAGAAGAATTGGGTAAGATTCCCCTCTGGTGCAACGAGGGCAGAAGGAATTTTACAACTAGTTCATAATGATGTGTTTGGACCTGTGTCGGTTCCATCATTGGGAAAATATGTGTATTATGTCTCATTTATAGATGAGTTCTTGAGGAATACTTGGATATATTTCCTCAGGAATAAATCTGAAGTCTTTGATAGGTTTAAAGAGTTTAAGGCTCTTGTTGAGAATCAAACAAAGAAAATAATTAAGGTGTTGAGGACAGATAATGGTGGAGAGTTCTGCGGGAATAAATTTGAAGAAGTCTGTTATAGAAAGGTATAAGAATACTCCACATACACCTTAGTAGAATGGAGTTGCAGAAAGGATGAACAAGATGATGATGGAAACAGCAAGGTGCATGCTCAATGGTGCCGGGTTAGGGCAAGAATTATTGGAAGACGCAATGGGTACTGCATGTTACCTGGTCAACAAATCACCCTCATCAACACTGGATGAAAAGAATCCACAAGAGGTATGGACTGGTAAGAAACCTTCTCTCACACATCTCAAGGTGTTCGGCTATGAGGCCCTTGTTCATGTTCCAAAGGAAAACATGAGTAAGCTAGATAAGAAGTCTGAAAAGTGTATCTTTATTGGGTATAAAGATGGTCTCAAAGGTTATAAGCTTTGGAACCCATAAACTAAGAAGGTTGTGTATAGCCAAGATGTGGTATTTAGAGAAATGAAGGATGTTGTTAAACAAGAAGTCCTACCAAGTAAGGAAGAACCAAAGAAAATAGAGTTTGTTTTAAAGGATGATGAATGAGACTCTACAAAATAACATGAATCAAAAGAAGAATATCCTCATACTCCAGTATTGAGGAGATCGGTTCGGGAAAGAAGGCTACTAGAAAGGTATACTCCATATGATTTTTGTTCAAATTTTGCTTTGTCTATTACTGATGATGATCCTAGAACTGTCAAGGAGGAAGTGGATTAAGAGGATGGAAAGCTTTGGAAAAAGGCCATGGATGAAGAAATGACAACCTTGGATAAGAATGAGGCTTGGGATCTAGTGGAGTTTCCGACTAGAAGAAATCCCATTGGCAGAAAGTGGGTATTTAAAAAGAAGTTGAATAAAGAAGGAAAAGTGGAGAAATACAAAGCTCGGTTAGTAGCAAAGGGTTATTCCCAGGTTGAGGGAATTGATTTTGGTGATATTTTTTCTCTTGTTTCCAAGTTAACTTCTATAAGATTTATGTTATTTGTTTTTGCTGCATTTGATTTTGAAGTAGAATAGATGGATGTGAAGACAACATTCCTACATGGAAATATGGAAGAAGAAATCTATATGAAGTAGCCATAAGGCTTTGTTGTGAAGGGAAAGAAGGAGCTGGTATGCAAGATGAAAAAGTCCCTATATGGTTTAAAACAATCACCAAGGATGTGGTATAAAAAATTTGATACTTATATGATGGGACTTGGCTTCATAAGAAGCAAAGAGGATCACTGTGTGTATTTTAAATTAATTGGTGATCATTTGATTTACTTGGTCTTGTATGTGGATGACATATTACTAATAGGAAACACCAAGGAGATTATCCAAGATGTGAAAACTTAGTTGTCCGCTAAATTTGACATGAAGGATACCGGTGCTTCAAATTTCATTTTGGGCATGGAAATTAAAAGAGATCGGAAAGAGAAGAAACACTGGTTAAATCAAAGAAAATACGTCGAGACAATATTGCAGAGGTTTAATATGCAGGAATGTAAACTGGTCAAGGTCCTTATTCCTATTGGTGTAAAGTTATTTTTGGATCAGTGTCCCAAGACACATGAAGAGGAGGAGGACATGTCTCGTGTTCCATATGCGAGTGCAGTTGGTCATTTAATGTATGCAATGGTCTGTACTAGACCGAACATTGCACATGCAGTGGGATTTTTTAGCAGGTATATGTCAAAACTAGAGAAGGAACATTGGATAGCAATAAAAAGGGTTTTCAGGTATTTGCGTGGCACTGCTAGCTATGGATTGTGCTACAAAGGAAGACCGGGATTGGACAAAGTGTTGGACATACATGGTTTTGTGGATGCAGAGTGGGCTAGAGATCTGGATCGTAGGAGATCTACAAGCAGGTATGTGTTTAACCTGTTTGGAGGAGCAATCACTTGGATGAGCAAAAGAACGACTGTAGTGGCACTTTCAACTATAGAAGTTGAATACATGGCAGCTACTCATGCAAGTAAGGAAGAAATATGGTTACAAATATTGTGTTTAGGTATTGGGTTGGTACATCAAGCTATAAGAATATATTGTGTCAGTCAGAGTGCAATTTTTCTGACGAAGAACCCGATTTATCATTCAAAGACAAAGCATATCGATATTCAATATCACTTTGTGAGAGACATGGTTGAAGAAAAGAAAGTGTTGCTGATGAAGGTGGACACTTTGAAGAATGTTGCAGATTCATTAACAAAATATGTGAGCACTGAGAAGTTCTCTTGGTGTAGAGGAGCCATGGGAATTGTTGCCCTGTATTGTTGACTATGTAACCCTATAACCCCCTGTATGCAAAGAAAAGAACAAGTGGGAGAATGTTGGGTATGTGTTCATTGTTGGGTGGTTTTTCGGCACATGTTTTTTGCCGATGGTTTTCTATTTCTGGTTAAGGAATCAGGTTTGTTGACTAATCTAGGTCATTAGGTTAGGGTTTTGGATGTCGTTGTTACACCTCAAAATTAGTCACTCCGATAGTGTCGCAAGTGTCATCATTACGAGTGTTGTAAGTGTCGCATCTTGTCCGCAAGTGTTGCATATTGACCACAAGTGTTGCAAGTGTCCCAAACACTATACTACCATCTTGCATATGTCGTGCCTCTAAGGACATCATAAAGACACTTAAGACACCTCAAAGGTTAGTTTGGAAGAAGATAAATCACTTGACAGGAAGTACAAGCCTTTTGACATTGAGAAAAGCACAAAAAAATGGATTTTGGAGAGGAGTGCTCCCTTACCCATTGTTAGGGAGTGATGGCGCTCCCTGAGCCTCTTTGGGGGAGTGCTTGAGCACCCTGTGCACCCTTTTGGGGGAGCGCTACCCTTTTTTTGGAAAATTCTGGGTTTATTGAGGCAAATCATGGAAGAATCCCTCAACTCCTGAAGGTAGTTGGATTCGAATAGATGGTCAAGGCATGATCTTAGGGGAGATCCTCAACTGAAGGAGAGGAATCCTCAATTCATCCCAAATATCTCTCAAGTGGTTGGAACTCTCCAAGGTTATATAAGGAGGCATTCTCACGCTGAAAGGTATAAGGAAGATTGAGAATTATACCTAACTTATGATCTCATAAGAAGGTATTGACAGGAAAAATATTGGAGATGTGAAACTTATGATCTCATGAGTGAGATGTCATCAAAGCAATCAGTGGAGATTGATTGAGCAAAGGGGTTGGACAAGGAGAATTGGAAGAAGTTGTTGCACTTTCATTCAAAGGATTGTAAGTACTTTTACTTGTTCTCATTAATAATCAATGCTTGGCATGTTTCTTTCAAACTTATGCTTGTTCCATATGAGTTTGTCTGTAGTAGATGGATCTATGTTTGAGCTAATCTCAATAGAGTAGGAAGTATTTTGTACCTTTGTTTGCTTGACAGGACCTATCAGAGAGCTCAAGATTGGAGCTCAGCTAGGACTTTGCAAGGACAAACGTCACTTATAAGGTACATATCTTTCTCCTTCTCTTTCATTCATTAGCTTGATTAGATCTAAACAGAAGTCAGTGTCCATGTTAAGCACTTTCTGTCTTGGCCTTAGGAGTCTAGAGACCAAGAGGTAATCCACTTGTCCGCAGGGGGATTCACCTACAACAGAAATTGGCGACTCCACTGGTGAGCATTCCTCATTCTCCCGCGAAACCCCCTCCAAGCAATGAGACCATCCTTTTTTATTGGGGTGCGCTAACTGGACCTCGTCTTCCCTCTCACATCCCTTTCCAGATTATAGTACAGGTTTGTGGTTGGTACGTTCCTCAAACATTGATAGATGAAGGTGCGTCTGTTAGTATTTTGTCCTCTGTTGCTTGGCATGCTTTGGGTTGTCCTTAGCTTGTGCCAGTTACACATAATCTGTTGGATTTTAACATAAGAACTAGTCAACCTTTAGGGACCCTTCCTCAGTTTCCGGTAACTTTGGGAGGGAAAACTGTCTTTATTGATGTCATCGTATTCCGAGACCCCTTGGATTTCGCTTAATCCTTGGGTGGGATTATGTCTATGCCATGAGAGTGATTGTATCCACTCTTTTTCATGTGATATATTTCCCTCATGATGGAAGAATGGTGACTATTGATCAACTTTCGTTCGTTGGTCCTGACTGGATTACCTGCCTAAATGGTTCTTATATGCAGACAGTATCACCCCCGCCGCATGTGAATTATGTGGCGTTATCTCCCATGACTTCAACTTCCGATGACTTGGATCTGGTAGTTGACATGGTGATCTCTTCGGTAGGGCTATTGGAGCTTGATCTCCTTACCCTTATCACGGCCCTCGACATGTGTTCCTTCCAGAGTGATTTTCTTCCATCCAATGAAGATCTCTTGGAAGCCATGATCGAGTTTTGTCCCTTGACATGGTGTCCTTCCAGAGCGTTATTCTCTTGGAAGCCATGATCAAGGAGAGTCCATGAGCATAGTTTCTTTTCTCTGTAGCAAGCTCGTTAAAAAATGAAATAGAGGTCACGAGCATAGTTTCTCTTCTCTGTAGCAAGCTTGTTAAAAAATGAAACATAAGCTTTGAGCATAGTTTTCCTCTCTGTAGAAAGCTCGTTAAAAAATGAAACAACAATCTGGGGATTGAACCCGGAGCCCTGAGCATGGTTCTTTTTCCCGTGTCAAGCTCGTTAAAAAATGAAACAATCACCTCTCTTGAACCTTCATTTCATCCACTCTTATCGTTTTTCTCCATCTAGTAGAGAAATTGGTGACAACCTCAAAGTTGGTGAATGAATTGAAGCTTGGAGGGCATGTCTCCAGCCTTTGATGATCATTCTGGAGTTAAGCCACTGGCTTTCAAGCTGGGGGCATACAGATCTTTGTCTTTGTTCTTTCTCGTGCTCAAAAAAACATGAGAATGTAACCGAGTAGACTTTTATCACTTTTTCGGACCCGCATGGATATACAAAAAAGGAACCCCTTGGAGTCTTCTTTGAGCTCTTTTCAGACTCTCTAAACATGAAAAGATTGTCGAGTGATCTTGCTTCCTTTCCCACTCGTTAAAAGGTTTGAAAGGGCATATTTCGAGTGATAATTTATCTCTTTTTTGGCCTTGCGAGACTAACATTACGAAAAATGACAACATTGGAGTTGTCTTTAAGTTGTTTTTAGACTGTCTAAATATGAAAAACCACTGAGTTTACCTTCTCTGGACTCGTTAAACAATCATACATTGAAGGGCCCATATGGGACCGAACCCTTACTTCTTCTAGTTCGTTAAACAAAGGAAGAGGGACTTACCGAAGGTGAGTTATATAGAGCATGTGTTACCCTCCTCGAGCTCGTTAAATTGAAAAGAGGTACTCGTCTATCTAGATGGGGGAAAAATTGAAAGAAGCCAGCCGAGCAGTTTTTTGAGAACACTACCAGTAGCCCTTACAGTCACCCTTGAACACGACACTTTGTCTTTGCACACATTTTAATCCGTTGAACCTCTGCACTGAGCCAATCCTCTTTGTTTCTTTTACTCCTTTAGGTCACCCGACGAAAGTCACTGTATCCACTGCATTATCGTGTTTTGGTCCATGTCATGTTTCTACTGTTGTGCCTCAGTGTTCAAGGGAAGTATCTACCTCGAGAGTCAGCCATCACAAATATCCTGTTCCAATACCCGTGTCAGTCCATGTTCATTTGATCTACCAATTACATATCTGTGTCAGTTTCGTGTCATTGATGGGGGATACATCAAGGCCCTCCTTCGATAAGTCTATTCTTGTCGACTTCAACACATTATCTAGGAGTTAGACTTAGAAACCAGTTAGTACCTTGGGACCTGCATGCCTCAATGGCAGGCCTCCTCATGTCTGATAGTGGGTTTGCATCATTGACCCTTGATCAGATGATTCCACGGATGTTCGACTTCAGCTCATCCATTCACATTCGTTGGAATGTACTAGAGTACCTTATGAATCATTGACATCAATGGTGATCTCCCTCACGCCTGTTAACAATTTACATCATTAACCGGTAATAGAGTGGTTTCTACCATGTTTGACATCAGGACATCTATTCACATGGTTAGATTCGTACTACATCGGGATTGGTAAGAAGACCCTGGGTTGAGTTTTCACTCTTATGTATACTTTGCCCAGGTTGCGAAGGAGTTCTTTTGAACTATGACACATATAATGTTACATAGATCCACTTTGTATTGGTCGTGGCTATCTCTTGTCATCTTGTAGATCCATTGTGTATTATTTGTAGCTATGATCAGTTCAGGTCATAGAAGTATAAATCCACATTGTATCTGCAGTGGCTATACCATTTTGTTAATATAATTATGGATCCGCAGTGTATTTTATGGCGACCATACCTAAAAAGTCTTTATCACTCAAGCATAGGTATGCCTGCCTTGGGGTTTTGAAACATGTCATAATATTTGTTTGATGGTTGTGTGTAGCTTTTTCCGGTTTCTCTGCGTCCATAGCCTTGCTCGAAAAAGTCTATAAAGTACTTCAGTCATCATCATCTTCTAACTTCATACTTTGGGGGGCAATCTGTTACACCTCAAAATTACTCACTCCGATAGTGTCGCAAGTGTCATCATTACGAGCGTTGTAAGTGTCGCATCTTGTCCGCAAGTGTCGCATCTTGACCACAAGTGTTGCAAGTGTCACAAACACTATACTGCCATATTTCATATTTCATGCCTCTAATGACATCATAAAGACACTTAAGACACCTCAAAGGTTAGTTTGGAAGAAGAGAAATCACTTGACAGGAAGTACAAGCCTTTTGACATTGAGAAAACCACAAAAAAATGGATTTTTGAGAGGAGCGCTCCCCTACCCACTATCAAGGAGTGCTGGCACTCCCTGAGCCTCTTTGGGGGAGTGATTGAGCACTCTATGCACCCTTTTGGGGGAGCGCTACCCTTTTTTTGCAAATTCTGGGTTGGTTGAGGCAAATCAGGGAAGAATCCCTCAACTACTGAAGGTAGTTGGATTCGAATAGATGGTCAAGGCATGATCTTAGGGGAGATCCTCAACTAAAGGAGAGGAATCCTCAACTCGTCCCAAATATATCTCAAGTGGTTGGACCTCTCCAAGGTTATATAAAGAGGCCTTCTCATGGTGAAAGGTACAAGGAAGATTGAGAATTATACCTAACTTATGATCTCATAAGAAGGTATTGACAGGAAAAAGATTGGAGATGTGAAACTTATGATCTCATGAGTGAGATGTCATCAAAGCAATCAATGGAGATTGATTGAGCAAAGGGGTTGGACAAGGAGAATTGGAAGAAGTTGTTGCACCTTCATTCAAAGGATTGTAAGTACTTTTACTTGTTCTCATTAATAATCAATGCTTGGCATGTTTCTTTCAAACTTATGCTTGTTCCATATGAGTTTGTCTGCAGTAGATGGATCTATGTTTGAGCTAATCTCAGTAGAGTAGGAAGTATTTTGTACCTTTGTTTGTTTGGCAGGACCTATCAGGGAGCTCAGGATCGGAGCTCAGCCAGGACTTTGCAAGGACAAATGTCGCTTATAAGGTACATATCTTTCTCCTTCTCTTTCATTCATTAGCTTGATTAGATCTAAAAGGAAGTCAGTGTTCATGTTAAGTAGTTTCTATCTTAGCCTTAGGAGTCTAGAGACCAAGATGGAATCCACTTTTCCGCAGGGGGATTCACCTACAACAGTCATTGGCTCCTATATGTATATTGTATTATAAACAATGTATAAGTATGAATGAATATAGAATATGTTGGTTTTCTCGGTTTCGGTTTCTAGGGGAACAATATCTGTTTAATGTGTGTATTTTCCATTGTATATTTTATGTTCTTTTACTGAAAATCTATTTGCAGTAAATATTCTACAAGGTTAAAAATACACACCCCCCCTATGTTGCCTTTCGTAGACATTGCAGCCTTTGCCTCCCTCGTCGTTAGCCTCCCTAAGCAACTAAAGCAGTCCCAGTCGAGATTCATGAAGAAGTTGGATGGAATTCCTGAGGTTCTAGTACAATTTGGTTTGATATCTCTTTCCCTGAGATGCGTGGATCATGGTTTGGTCAGTTAGTTCACTCAGATTTGTCCCTCATCAAAATATTTAGCAGTTTGGATTGATAAGAACTGTAAACCACACCTGAAGGGTAGTATGTTCCTCTCCTTTTGTGGTATGGGTTTCTATGTTTTCCTTTTTGAAGAAAAGGAGGACTGAGACCTCATTTTCAGAAGTGGCCCTTACTTCATGGGGGCTCGGGGTATTTATTTGAATAGATGGACTCCATATTTCAATCCGAAGAATGATATTCCTTCGACAGTTCTGGTTTGGGTCCGTCTTCCTTTCTTGCATCTCCAATGGTTGAATAAGGAAACCCTAAGGGTGATTGGGAACTCACTAGGTCAGTATATAGACAAACCAAAAGAGGGTTTTCAAGCATGTTCCTGGATTTGTGTAGAGATTGACTTGGAAAAAGGAATCCCATGGGCTATTAAGCTCAAGCTATATAAATAGACCTATTTGCAGAAAGTAGGCTATAAATAACTGCCTTTTAAATGCAAAATCTTCCATGAGTATGGACATTTTACTAAGAGATGCCCAAAGTCCCCCCAGAAGAGCCCTCAACAGAGGAAAAAGAGCAATGGAAACAACCAAAAAGAAAGAAGCAGAATCCTGAGGCGATGCATCAATCTAAAAAATCTCCTCCTCGGGAGGGATCTCCCACCACCTCTTCTGCATGTGCAAGTAAGAATGTCATTCCAACAAAGAATCAATATGAGATTCTTTCGAAATAAGAAGAATATCTAGACTCGGAGGAGGTTCATATCCTCCATGAGGCCTAGGAGTTGGGGGAGGCTCCCTATCCCCTCCAATCATTCAACAATCTACCCCCCAACTTCAAGAGGAAGGAGAAATTGAAGAAAGTTAAGAAGAAGAAGCAGACTCTAGGAATGTCAATACCCAACCCTCTAAAACACCAGGGAGGAAATCGAACAATAAGCGTCGTGAAGTAGTGACAAGAAGAGAGATAGATATGGGAAAATAGAGTACGCTAGATGGGCACATCAAGAAGGAATCCGAGTCTACTAGAAATCAGGGTGTCTTGACCCCCCTAAAGGGGGAAACCCCAAACAAGTTTCCAAATGATCAAGGTCGTTTCTTGAAACTGTAGGGGACTAGGAAGTGAGAATAAAAAAGAAATGGTGAAAAATCTTCTTAGATATGAAAATCCCCAAGTCCTGCTACTCCAGAAAATGGAAAATGAAGGATTCATATGTCCTTCAAGCTAGTTCATATATTTAGCAGAAAATTCAAGGCTAGGCAGTCAGTTCAAAGGGGGCCTCCGGAGGGATTTGCATGCTCCGAAACCCTTTCTTATTTCAACTAGAAGAATGGGAAAGCGACTCAAATTGGTTCATGGTTTTGCTTTTGCACCTCCCATATTGTAAGATTTTTTATTTTCTAAATATTTATATGCCATCTATAAACAAAGATAAATAATTATGTCATAATTCCTTATTTTCTCTCCAGAATCAGCTTAGACCAACCCTTTTTATTTTTGCTAGAGATTTCAATATCACTCTGCACAACTCTCATTAAAGAGGAGGATCTATAGTCAGAGAGGCCTACAGGAAAAACATGGAAGAACTACTTACTATCTATGATCTCATGGACATTCGACCCGTCGTTGGTCTATTTACCTAGTCCAATACGAGACAAGGACCAGGCCACATTATTGCCAGACTTGACTGGTTCCTTATTAGTAACAGTATTCTGGAAAAAACCTTTGTCCAATCCTCTTAAATCCTTCCTTGGTTGGGATCTGATCATCATCCAATTACCTTAGATCTATCTCCCCCAACACCCCTTGGACCTATTCCTTTCCGCTTTAACCTTCGCTGGGCAGAAGATCTTGGTTTTTTTGAAGTTATTGAAGGCATATGGAGAGCCTAGATTCCGGGGTCCTTGGTCTATATCTGGGAACAAAAGTTAAAAGTAACGAAGAAGGTCTTACAAGAATGGGTAAAAAACAAATCAATCCAAGAGAGGAAGGAAGTACAAGACTTGAACGAAAAATTGGAGGAAATCAGGCTCAATATGGAGACTAACCCTATTTTCCCCTCTATGATGATGGAAGACCAAAACATTTTTCAAAAACACCAAAAATCCTAGAAGGCAGAAAAAACAGATTGGAGACTCAAATATTGTAGTCTATGGCTCAAATCCAGGGACATGAACACTAGATTCTTTCATGGGCAGACCAGAGCTAGGCTATGGAGGAACAAGATATTTGGATCCGGGGAGAGGGGGGTTCACATATTTTAGGCCAAAACCAGCTCCGCCAAGCAGCGACGGACTACTTCAAGAATTTATATGAGGAAGGGAACTGGGATATGGAGGGCTTGGAAACATTTCTTAGTAATATCCCAAGGTTCATCATTGATGAAGATAACGTCAAATTGGAAAGAAGAGTGACATAAGAGGAAGTTCTAGAGGTGTTGCATCAAATGAACTCGGATAAGGCCTCAAGCCTAGATGTCTTTTCATCCGATCTCTATCTCCTCTGTTGGAATATCATAAAGGTGGATCTAGTGCGTATGATTCAAAATGTGCAAAAATTGACAAGAATGGGTGGTAACACAAAATATTCATTTTTAGCCATCATTCCTAAAGAATCTAACCCTTCCTCCTCTTATCGTTTCAAGACTATTTCTCTTTGAAATGTCTGTTATAAAATTATCTCTAATATCACAACAAACTTCCTAAAGCCATTCTCCCCTAATCTTATTTCCCCTAACCAAAGCGGATTTGTGGAAAAAAGATAGATTATAAACAACATCTTGATAGTTCAAGAAGCTGTCAATTCAAGCAAAAAAAGAAAGGAAACAAGAATGGTGATTAAATTGGACATGGAAAATGCTTTTAACAGGGTAAGACGTAGTTTTCTCTTTGCAGTGCTTTCGAGATTCAGGTTTGGAATTGATCTTTTGGCTTGGATTTCCTCATGCATCAACTCACCGTGGATTGCACCAATGATTAATGGAATACCAATGGAATTCTTCAAGATTTTAAGAGGACTTAGGAAAGATTTCCATTTCCTCCCCTTGCTTTATATCTTGATGGAAAAGTCCTTGATTAGAGCATTGGAGAAAGCTAGAAGAGACAAAAACATCCTAGGCATCAAAATAACCAACAACACAAAGATAATCAATCACTCGCAATTTTCCGATGACATCTTGTTGCTAGGGGGGGCATCCTCCATTATTTCCAGAAGGTTTAAATCAATCCTAGTTGAGTTCATGAAAGCCTCAGGAGGGAAGATCAATCGTCAGAAAAGCCATATTTATGTATGGAATACTAGTGCAAGGATTTCTCAAAAGATAGTGAGTGTTCTCCAATTTCCCCTTCATGAAAATTGGACTTTCTTCAAATATCTAGGCATCCCCATCTGTCTAAAAAATATTACCAGCTTGACATGGGCCCCTCTCTTAGATAAAATTAAATCCAAGTTCACTAACTGGGGTACTCAATGGCTAAATCATGTTGGAAGGGTGTTCTTGATAAAAGAAGTTCTCTCGATTCTTCCTATTTTTCAATTCTCCTCTCTCTTGGCTCCAACGAGCGTGAAGTCCTGTATATCCCATGTACTTAGAAAATTCCTTTGGCGGAGGGGAAAGGAAAATAGTAAAATATTACATATAGTAAATTGGAATATAGTTCGAGCAACAAAAATTCATGGACGTCTGGGAATTCTTGACCCAACCCTGACAAATATTGTCTTGGGAACAAAAATTATTTAGCGTCTAGTCACATGCCGACAAGCATGGTGGAAAAAGGTGTTGGAGCATAAATATTTGGCAAGAGATCAACTTAGATGTCTGGACTTTACTCCCCGATATAAAGCCAGGTCACCCATTTGAAAACTATTAAACGCCTCCCTTTTTCTCTTCCAAAGTAAGGCCACTTGGATCCTTGGCAATGGAAAAAAAAAATCCCTTTGGGAGGATAACATCATGGAAAATAATTCATTGAAGTATAACATGGATCTTCAGCCTGTCCTGCTCTGGTGTTCTTCCCATGGCATAAAAACACTTTTTTATATCTCCAATTGGCTCCCTTTGGGTTCCTGAGCGGGTTGGTATTTGGGGGGTCTTCCCCTCACCTTCTCCCCCTTTTTCTGTCCCTTTTCTATTCTTTGCAAGGTTGCGCCCCTCACCACTTGTCTTCATCGGAATCCAGAGGTTGGGGTTCTGTCTCCTACTCTGTCCATCTTGGCTATGAAACCCTTTTGAACAGTTCAAGTCTACCCCACAAAGAAAAGGTTTGGATCCGAATTTGGGCTTCTGATTGTCTTCCTAAGATAAACATCTTTTGTTGGAATTTAACGCATGGGAAAATCCTCACATGAGAAAATTTGCAAAAGCGAGGTTTTTATGGCCCCTTTAGATGTCCCCTTTGCAATCAAGCACCTAAAACATTTGGACATCTATTTCTGGAGTGCACCTATGTTAATTCAATTTGGGCATTGGTCCCATCTGATCTCTCTCCCTGGATAATATGGACGTCCTTTCCAACTCCTCTCTTTAGTAAATGGCCTTCATTATATCAGGGTTCTTTGATCTACAAGCTGTATTTTAAAACAAGAATTGTAGCAGTTCCTAAATTTGTCATCTGAAAGATTTGGTTAGCAAGAAATCGAGCCATTTTTTTAGGAATTAACTCTCCTCCTGAATTGGTAGTGAATAAATGTATGGGCTTAATGCGAGAATTTTCCCAACAGAAGGATCTCAAAGAAGCAACACTACAACAATTAATCCCTACATAAGCCAAATGGATGGATCACTTCTCACCTCTGGATGGAATCCCGTCTATCAACAACTACCAAGCACCTTCTAGTTGTTCATGGAAAATTTGGCTTCCTCCCCATGAATTTGAAAACTAGATGTGCAACGAACATAAGCATATTCTTAGCTTTGATGGAGCCTCGAAAGGTAACCCAGGGGTGGAAGGAGTAGGTGGGGTTATTCTTGCCCCAAGGGGACAAATTAGAACAACCTTTTCTTGGAGTCTGGGCATTGCTTCTGAAAATCAATCGAAAGCCTATGCACTTTATAAAGGTCTAAGCATAGCTAGTAGCTTGGGAATTGATGATATTTATATCATAGTAGATTCT
>ML777574.1:958022-1001714 GCA_009831015.1 Picea engelmannii
GTATTGTTGGATATTCCATCAATTGGTATCAGAGGGAGGTTCCTTTAAGAACAGTCTAACAAACTAAAAGGAAGATCAAATTAAGCACACATGGATGGACAAAGATTTACAATGAGAATGGAACTCCAATACTTACAAAAGAAAAATACATATTTTGGAATATAAGAATGGAAAGTCATCTGAAGGCATTGGGACATGATGTATGGAATTCAGTGATCACTGATTATTTACCACCAAATAGAGTAAGGACTCCAGCTCAAAAGAAATCCAATAAAATTAACGCAATGGCAATGAATACAATCCTTGATGGATTACCTGATGATATCAAAGAGAAGATAGGTGAATGTAACGATGCAAAAGAAGTCTGGGAAAAAATGAAAGAGCTCTACTCAAATGAGAAGTCAAATGAAGCATTTCAATCAGAATAAAGTTCAGTCTACAACAATTCTAGTGATGAATATTCTCTTGAAGAAAACTCAGACATTGAAGCAGAAGTCAATCTAGAAGTTGAGCTTGAAAGTGCTTTGGATGAACTAAGAAAATATAAACAAAAGTGTAAACAACTAAAGGATCAATTTAAGACTGTTAAAAAATTCAAGAAAGGGACTGAAGCCCTTGATAAAGTTCTCAGTCTACAAAGATCTCCCTTGAACAAATATGGCCTTGGATATGACCACGCACATATAATTAAAGGATCAAATCCTATTACTTAGATTGAGATTGAAGATGACTTGTCTAGTGATGATACCTCCAAAGAATATGCTCATCCTCCCAAGAAGATGTATCAAATCAAAAGAGAAGAATCAACCATCAATAAAGGTAAAGACTCTCCACAATCTTCTTATTGCAATAATGTTGATATTGAATTCTCCCCTGCAAGTAGAGAAGAAGATTCAAATACAATAACAGAATGTTTTGTTAGCATCTATCCCATGGAAGAAGAAGAAGAAAAACTATCAAAGGCCAAAGAAAAGGTTGATCGAAGTATCTCTAAATACCTCTATCACCATAATGAATCAAACTATAGCTACCTTCATGACTACACTCAAGAATTTCTTGAAAAGAGTCAAAATCATGTCTTGGAAATAATGCAAATGCTCAAGGACAGTAAAAAGATAATATATGAGCAGGAAAATCAGTTAGAAGAGAAAGAAGAGGAGATCAAGAGACTGGAAAATGAAATCAGTCAAGCAAAAGAAGAAAATAAGGAAGATGATGTCTCAAGCAAAAACCTTGCAGATCTAAAAGAACTAAGGGAAAACTATGTCAATCTTAAAATCCAACTTGAAGAAGCCAAAAGGAGAGAAGAGGTAGTATGGAACCAGTTGGACGAAAAGGAAGAATCTTGTCATAAGATGGAAGCAAAAGTTGTGAATCTTAGAAAGAAGATTCAGAAGTTAGACACCCAAATCAAGTTCTTGAGCAAATCCATGACCCTGAATGAGATCTTGGATAGTCGGAGATCATCATATGGCAAAACCGGTCTTGGCCACAACAAGGAAGAAATTAGTAATCTCAAGAAACTTGATGCAAGTCCTTCATTTGTAAAAAGTGAAGACAGGTCTGATGTAAGTCTTTCTTTTATAAAAAGGGAAAGCAAGTATGATGCGGGTTCTTCATGTTCAAAGAATAAAAGCAACACTATAAAGATTAGAAGATCATATCAAGGAAGACATCTAAAAGCTACTCATACACCTCAAAGCAAGTTCAGAAGAGACACCTTCATGGATGAATCAAAGAAGGTTTGAGAGTGTCTTTAACGGTTATTGTTTTTCATGTAATGAATATGGTCATAAAGCCTTGGATTGTAGGCGTCATGGAAGAAAACAAGTCGGTAGGTTCAACAACAATATAATATGTTGGAATTGCAATCATTTTGGACATATTGTTGCACATTGTTACACTATGAGATGTTATAGTTGTGGTGGATATGGCCACAAAGCCTATAACTGTTGGAACTCAAGAAGACATCCAATAAGAAATGCTTCACACAATATGACGACAAGAGTAAATAAGAAGACATGGAAAAGAAAATCTGAAGTAGCAAACAAGAAAGATGAGGAAAATATTGTTCCTGAAACTGATGAAGTTAATGATAGGAGTTTGGAGGATAAAACTTCTAATAAGGAATACTCTCAAGACAAGAATAAAGAAGCTTTCGGTGCACATAATAATGAAGTTGTTGATGAATATCCAATAGAAGAACGTCAAGAAGATTTGAGTGATGATTATCTCAGAAATCTATCAATCCTATTTTAATGGTACATTGAAACTCCTTCCAAAAGAAAAATTAAAAAAAAAAAGGATAGTTGTCCAGAAAGCTGCAAAGACTATGCTCGAAGAAGAAAATTATCCGATGGATATTCCATCAATTAGTATTTGATAATGGAGGGAAGTTGTTGTAAATGTGTTGAACCTGCACAGAATAGATCTAGCTAGAAAATACTACACACATTTGTAGAGAGAAATTGAGAAAGAAGAAGCAAGATAGAAAGAATGGAAGAATTCTCATTAACTGTATTCCACACTCAAAGAGTGAATAATTTACAATATATATATATAAGATACATGAGTAAATAATGAGCCATAGTGGTGGTCTATATTGATCTGGACACACACCAACAGTTACAAGAGTAAACTGCCACCTAATCTAGTCTCTCAGGCAGTTACGGGAGTGAACTGCCACATAACTAAGTTAACTAGTCAAGTAGTCTTCAGTTAACTGACTGAACAAAGTGTAGTGAGTTGGTGATGATCCCAATGTTTCATGGTGACAAAACCAATGCAACATCTAAACTCAACTCAACTAGTCAAACTGAAGTGTCAACTGAAAGACAATATTCTCCAGGTGGAATATTCTCCCCTAAAATATAGGAGACTAGATAATGACTAATTATGAATAATAAACAAGGAATAACCTTAGGAAAAATAAATCCTATGTGTGTGTGAAGTAACTCCAACACCCCCCTAAACATCACTATGGTGAAAATAAAGAATGGATCTCGGCTACGAGGCCATGTTAGGTACCCAAATACAAAAGATACACTGAAATAAACGAGGAAAGAGGGAAAACCTCATGGGAACAAAACCCCCCCTCAAATTACAATGCATAAAATAAAAAATGATAAGGAACAAAAGGCAGTTGCTAAGCAACCATGTCCTTCACTCCAAGAAGACATCGCAACTGTGCAAGTTTGTGCTCTTTGAAGATTTTGTTGAAGATGTAGATGTCTGCACGGATCTGATGAAGTATATGCATCATTGATATTTCCACACATCTTCACTTTATCTTCTTGTAATTAATAATATCCAAATAAATTTTGGATGAAATTTTGAAAACCGTACGGCGGTTTCCGGAAAAATGCTGAAATTTTGTTGATTTTGAAACGATCATAACTTCAGTTTCCGGATTCCATTTCGGACGATTTTTTTTTTGAAATTGGATATTTTTCCTAGAGGAATTCAAATATCCAATTTGTTTCTGCAAATTGTGCTCAGAAAATATAAAAATGGAGTATGATGTGCGCGGTTCCCTTTTTGTCTCCTGAGATGCATGCATGGTGCATGCAAAAGTGTCTGCATGTGACTCATAAGATGCATGCCATACATATTTCACATGAATTTCAGAAAAAAAAAAATATGAAATGGAGTAGACATCATCTTCAATTAATGGAATACAAATTTCTGTAGACACTTGTGTAGAAGACTCTTCAGAATAAGAGGCTTGATCTTCTGACAGTTTCTCTTCTGGCTCTATCTGTTCGACCTCTTGCATGAAATATTCACAATATTATTTATTCCCAAATAGAACCTCCAATCTGGTCCATAATTCATTTAGAGTTAATCCTTGTGATTCTTCATATATTTGATGGAAAAGTTCGGGAGAAACAGACATGTTGATACTTCCTATGTCCATAACTTGTCTATTGAGAAAGTCATTTTTCTCATCGACAGAATTAGGGTCTACTTCCATTGCCATATTTATTTGGTACAAGCCTTTGCATCTAAGATGAAGAATTTTTTTTGGCCTTTGCCTTTCCATTCCAAATAGTTATGAGGCGTGGGAAGTATTTCCGACGAATAATACATCTTTTTGTTGTCTTCAATCTTTTGTACCTGCAAAAAATGATTTGGTGTAGCTTTTGCTTAGCAGTCTATCGATTTTGATACCATGTAAATGTGTTGAACCTGCATAGAATAGATCTAGCTAGAAAATACTACACACATTTGCAGAGAGAATTGAGAAAGAAGAAGCAAGATAGAAAGAATGAAATAATTCTCATTAACCGTATTCCACACTCAAAGAGTGAATAATTTACAATAGATATAGGATACATGAGTAACTAATGAGCCATAGTGGTGGTCTAGATTGATCTGGACACACACCAACAGTTACAAGAGTAAACTGCCACCTAGTCTAGTCTCTCAAGCAATTACGGGAGTGAACTGCCACATAGCTGAGTTAATTAGTCAACTAGTCTTCAGTTAACTGACTGAACAAAGCGTAGTGAGTTGGTGATGATCCCAATGTTGCATGGTGACAAAACTAATGCAACATCTAAACTCAACTCAACTAGTCAAACTGAAGTGTCAACTGAAAGAGAATATTCTCCAGGTGGAATATTCTCCCCTAAAATATAGGAGACTGGATAATGACTAATTATGACTAATAAACAAGGAATAACCTTAGGAAAAATAAATCCTAGGTGTGTGTTAAGTAACTCCAACAACTGTTAGAAAATCAGTACTCATATTGAATAGAGGTCAACTCAGGATTAATAGTAGTAGAACTTCTTGTGAACCCTGTTGTGGAAGAGCTCATTCGGTAAAATACTTCAAGGTCTCTGGAAGTAAGGGTTACATCAAAAGGCTTGACGATAATTTCGAAAATGTGATGCTAGATCTGATGAAGGTATCCTTCATGGATATGCCTCTACCAAGAAAGCATACAAATGTTGCAATCTTAGGCTACATAAGATTGTTGAGAGTACAAATGTCAAGATGGATGATATAAAAACAAATTGGTATCCCAGTTAGAGACCAATGAGAATCAATGGACAGAACCAAAGGTTGTTTGAATAAAGATGAGCTACAATTGTGATGTGTTCCAGTAGGATAGTGACATCCACAGAAGTAACGTTATGATGTACAAAATAAGGTACATGACATCATGTAGAAATAACAAGAGGAGGAACCCTATCAGAAAATGATACCCTTTTTAGAAATAAAGGGGGAGAACAGTCAGTAAAAATTTAAGGGAAGTATTAAGTAAGAAAGTGATTAGATTAAGTTTTGAAAAGACTCGATCACTACAAAAATTTGTATTAATAAGACTACTCATTTGAAACACAAAAAATCCCAATCAATTGAGATAAGAAGTTAGTAAATTAACAGGGGATGAAACAAAGTCAGGAAGAGATACATTTTCAGAAACAAAGGGGGAGAGTAGTCAGAAGCAGAAAGAGAGCATATTAGCAGGGGGATTCATTCAGTTATGACAGAAAAAGGTTGATTGCAGAAGGCTTTACCAGTGGTAAGAGAAGTGTTTATACAAACAAATGTAAGGAAAATAAACCCTTTGCCATTGATGTCAAAGGGGGAGAGAAAATTCATATAAAGGAAAACTTCATATAAAGTAAAACTTCATAAAAGGAAAGCATCAACACAAGGGGAGTTTTTGTATATGAAGTTAATGGGTTGACCTCAATGACAAAGGGGGAGATTGTTGGGAATATTGTCATTGATGTCAACAGTCGATGTGATGATTTATTGTTAATAATGAATAACCACAACTAAGATTGTCATTGATGTCAACAGTTGTGAAGATCTGTTGTTTAAAGACAAAGGAGATTGTTGGACAATGTGTCATTGATATCAACAGTTGTTGTGATGTTTTGTTGTTTACATACAAAGTAGAGATTGTCATTGATGTCAACAGTCTCTGTGATCTGTTGTTAAGAATAGGATCACTGTCAAATAGTGTGTAGTAATCAACAGCGCAAGCTCATGAGGAGGAGATAACAAGCAGAAGCGAATTGTATGAAGTTCAAAAGATCAGCAGGAAAAACACTGTGCAGAGATAGGCTGAAGCATTTTGTGACTATTGTTAATCATGATAGGATCAACAATGATTTGTTGATCAAAAGCTCAGGAGGGTTAGCGAATGAGGATCAAATCTCAGATGGAAGAAGCGCATTGCAGAACGCAGTCGACCATTGCACAGGAAAAGGCTGAGAAGTTGAACAATGCACAAAAAAGGCGAGAAGGCTCAGCAGTCGTCCGATCAAAGAATTGACGACCCTGATTGTCTCATGTAACGAGATCTATCCCACATTGGAGGTGCGAATAAAAGCATATAGGTTTATATACATGACTCTCTACATAGATTATTGACACGTAGTGCAAAGGTATGACGGGGGCTCGAGGTGTTTGGACTGCATGAGAAGATCACCGGCCTGGAGCTCGGGATGACCTGTCAGGCCCTCTACCTTTTTGGTCAGAACAACAATAACCGTTGATCTTATGACACTGGATCTTGATCGTTCATTGCAACATATATTTTTAATATATACAATTTCCCATCGGTCATATGAGTGACCATTGGATTGAGGACCATTGAAAGATCGTGACCGTTGATCTGCTTCAAGAATACCCGTCAGCCGTCAGATCCTATGGAGCTGCAAGGAGGATAAGCCCAAGAGTTAGTTAACACTCCAAAGTAGCGAAATGATGTGAACCATTGGATGCAGAGTACACGTGGCAGGAGGTCATCATTCGCTGACTGGAAATTCAAAGAGAGGGGTGCTCTATCTTTTGAAATCACGATAAGATGAGGATTGTTAGATTCAGAAACGACAGGTGGCGGAGATCCACGGTTTTTGGAGAATCAGGCACCAAGAGATTGGAAGTGAACAATCCTCCAAACTCATGAAATGAGAAATCACGATAAGATCGTGACCGTCGATTATGGAAGAGACAGGTGGCGGAGATCTACGGTCATCGAGGAAGCAAGACACGTTGACAGACCACGTCAGCAGAGCACGTCATCTAAGGACACGTGGCATAAGTAAGACACTGACAAGTGTCAAGTTGATACATCATTTCAGGTACGTGAAAATCATGAATATGAATGACACAAGGCAGCTAATAGGCTTGTGACACGTCAACAAGTGACGTCAGCAAGTTACGTCACAATGAGAATCCCGAAAACCTATCAGCCATCGAATTAAATCCGATATCCATTAGCCGTCGAATCGTGTTAAAGTGGAAGGACATGATAAAGCTACAAGAGCTACATTGCAGAAGATCATATCCATTGGATCTGATCCCTAAGATCGACCATCGTTTGATCCAGAAGAAGAAGCACGTTCTTTACATGCAAGATGAAACGGGCTTACAAAATTCTGAAAGCAGGAGGACCGTCCATCTTCAAGAATGACATGTGGCGAGCGATTATCATTTCACTGACTGAAAGTCAAAGGAAGGAAATCCTCTAACCTTCCAACTCCCGATATTCGAAATGCAAAATGCCTTTTGGCGTAAGCCCGTGATCACATGGAGAGAGAATAGAGGAAGGAGCTAGCCGAGTTAAGCTCCTTTTCGAAGATCGCAAGTTGGGAAAAATGAAGTGACTCGCAATCAATCACTCCATATGAGAAATTATGTCAGCCGTCCATCTCGTCAGGAGATTCAATCATGATCGTTGGAATGATAAACGCTTAATCGCTCATTTGGTCTAATTGCCTAAATGTGAGGTCACCGCCATTGGTCATATGGTAAAAAGGTTTAAAGGAACATAATGTAAGTCGCTTATATTAATAAGCCTGTGGATCTATGTCGTTGGTCATATGCTATAAGCGTTTTTACTATACATTGCTATAGTTGGTAAAGCCTGTGGTCTTATGGCATGGTCATATGTAATGGCTTGAAGGAAGCACCTCTGTAGTATTTGGTCTCTGTGAAATTAACAGAGATACGTGAACAAATTCAATGGATAAAATTGATCCATGCTGTGATCAATTTATGAAAGGTATTCATGTTAAAGACAATTAAAATATTATTATGGTTAAGTTATCTGGAGAGGTTTGATTCACTAAACATACAACAATTACGATTGATAGTCGAAGAGGCTTGATGATCGAATATGGTCTGTTGGTGAGCCGAGAACGCAGCAGAAACAAGAGTACGATCTAATGAGTCGATCCATGTCTCTGATCAACCATGACAAAAATGAACCAATACACAGTCATAATTAAAAGAGAATAAATCATGAATAAATGAATAAAGAATAAAAAGGGAAAATGATATTAATTAAAGTTTAATTATCATTTTAAATGAAGAGGTGCAATGGTTAAAATAAAGCAACACGTTGTTTTAAATTTCACACCAGTTTGAAGATTATATAAACGAGAAAAAGTGGATAGAAGAATGTGTCTATGTGGTTCACATTAGAAGATCTAAAACAGGAGCAGAGTCCAAGATGAAGAACTCTTCGTTCTAAGGCATCTGTCAATGTATAATTGAAGATCAAGAACAGAAGAAGACAGAGTAGCAGTTATGCAATCCAGGACTTGATACATAAGACCATACAAGCAAAGGTTGTAGCAGACAAGTAAAAATACATCAATCATTGTATGAGTCAAATCCAGTGAAGTACAAAAGAGAATGAATTGCATTATAAACTAAGGGTGGTTGGGTGGTGCAAGGGCGGGTTGGAGCCTACAGGGGAGTTGGTGATTCCTTGTCAGTTGTAGCTGACTAAACAGGGGGTTGTAGCCTCCTACCATTCGGTGTTGGTGAACAGAGGGAGTTGGTGCTTCCTTGTCAGTTGTGGCTGACTAAACAGGGGGTTGAAGCCTCCTACCAGTTGTTGTTGGTGAATGAGGGTGTGGGTGCTTTCTTCCAGTTGTTGCTAGTGAATGAGGGTGTGGGTGCATCCTTCCAGTTGTAGTTGGTAAATGGGGTGTGGTAACATCCTTTCAGTCGTAGCTGAAGAAACTTGGGGAATGTCTCTCCATCAAGTTGTAGCTTGAAAATAGTTTTGTAAAAGAAATTTTATTAATGAGAAAAGAGTTGGTGGTTTTCCCTGTTGGGTTCCACGATAAAGTCTTGTGTTCATAACGTTTGTTGTTCATCATATATTGCTTAATTGAATAATTAATATGTGTGCTTAATATGGACGAAGTTAAAAAGAAAAAGTAGGCAATACTGATTCACCTCCCCCCCCTCTCAGTATTGTTGGATATTCCATCAATTAACTCACTTAATATAAAAGTACTTTTACAAAGTATATAAAAAAAGGTTACTTAAAGTGGATATAAAGTATTTTTATAAAGTATAAAAAAAAGTGTAAAGGAAATATATATATTTAATATTATTGGAGAGAAGAAAGTGAAGATAAAAAGAAAAGAAGGTTGAAGAAAACTTTTGAAGTACAAAGTACCTTGAAGGTACAAATTGATTAAAATTTAAAAATAAATCTTAAAACCAATTCAAGTTTATATAAAAAAAAAATGGACAATTCCATATATAAATCGAAATTTTGGACTAAATGTCCTTTTTGTGAAATGGAGTTTGAGTATATGATAATTTTTAAAAATCAATTGGAATAGTTAGGAATAGTTGGAATTTTGAAATGATAACGGAGGAGTCGTTGTGGGAAAATGGTGAAACGACATGCCATTGGATTATTAATAGTAGCATCTAAAACAACTTGTTTGGGAGACGTATAATTTTGCATTGGCCAGATGGTTATTTTTAGATAGGATATTTAATAAAATCGGGATGTGGCAAAACATGCAATAGTATGCAGCATGACGGAGAGGCATTGGCCACACCCCACCCCGAAGCGGGAGCAACTAGAGTGAAACTAGTCTCTTGGTTATCTCGCAAAGCAGTTGCATTTTACTCTCATGTGCGCCATTTCTCAAAACATCAAACCGAGGACAAAACCAACAAAAACTAATGCAAAAACTCTTTATACGCATAAACCTTACTATTAAGGCAGGGACTAGCTGCTTTGAAGCTATTTCCCTTATTTTATAAGAAATAAGCATGGCCGAGAAATATTCCAACTAGTGGGTAACATTAATATTTACAGTAAGGTTGCTTTTGGAGAGCACAAAGTAATTTTGGAGGAATGTAATCATAATTTCAAAATTTTTAAGTTGAAATAATATTTATTTCAGGGGGGCAATTTTGTATGAAAGGAAATTTGATTTAGCAGCCATATGTAAGCCACTCTGTGTATTTGGAAGTGTAGCATGGGATAAAATTCCTCATGAAAAAATGAAAGCTTTACAACCTAAAAGCGAGAAGTGTATTTTTGTTGGTTAATCTGAAGATGTGAAAGGTTACATACTTCTTCAATCTTATTCTAAAAAAATTAATATTAGAAGAGATGTTAAATTTGAAGAAAATATCTTGGCATACGAGCCTAATTTAGCATTTGCACCTTCTTCGGCCTACAAGCCTAATTCAACGTTTGCGCCTTCTTTTGCCTACGAGCCATAATTGGCATTTATGCCACCTTCTGTTCCTATTTTGGTTTTCTCTTCTCCATATGTTGATAGTGAGGATGAAAATCCACCTCTGCCTACTCACCTTCCTCCAGATGAGTCCATTGAACATGAACCTGCACTAGCACCATAACTTCCTAGATGGGCCCATTGAACTTGAGAAGCAACAAGTGATATGTCGGTGATCATTCAGATCATCGTCGACCACGTTCATAGTTCTAGCGAGCCCCTTCTCTTTTGGCTAAAGTTTCACAGACTCATGATATAGAGACATTTGTTGAAGCTTCAAGTAATCCAAATTGGGATACAACAATGAATGAAGAGTATCGTTCTTAAATGGTAAACGATACTTGGGATCTTGTACCTCTTCCGAAAGGAAGAAAAGTTGTCAAATGTAAATTGGTGTATATAAATAAGTATGCATCCGATGGAAGTGTTGAGAGATAGAAGGCTTGATTAGTTTCCAAAGGATTCTCTCAAGTTGAAGGCATTGACTGTAATGAAACCTTTTCCCTCGTAGAAAAATGACTTCCATCCACCTTTTTTTTTCCCTTCCTGCCTCACATAAATGGGAGGTCCCTTAGATGGATGTTAAGTCTGCCTTCTTGCATGGGGATTTGCAAGAAGAAATCTACATGGAAGAACGTCCTGGCTATGTCCATAATGACTCAATCCTTATTTGTCACCTTAAGAAATCCCTTTATGGTCTTAAGCAAGCTCCTCAAGCTTGCTATGCCAAAATGGGCATCTTTCTTCTTGATATTGGTTTTTCTAGATGTCATTCTGACCCTAATGTCTATAACAAGAAAGCTGGAAGCGATCTCATAATCCTTGTTCTTTATGTTGATGACCTTATCCTCACAGGTAGTGACACAAAACATTTAAACCATGTGAAAACCAACCTTAAGAAGAAATTTGAAATGACAAACTTAGGATTTTTGCACTATTTCCTTGGCCTCCAAGTTTTGCAAACCAAGGAAGGAATTTTTCTTTCCTAGTCTAAGTATGCTTGTGACCTTCTTCGTCGCTTTCACATGGAAGATTCTAAACCAGCCCCTTCTCCCTTCTAGTTTGTAGTCAAAATTGTTGCCACTTGTACTTCTCCAAAAGTTTATGTCACTTTGTACCATCAGTTAGTTGGTAGCCTCTTATATATGACTCATACTCATCTTGATATTTACTTTGTTGTTGGTCTTGTTGCATAGTATATGCAAACACCCCATGAAATCCATTTGAAAGCAACTAAAAGGATACTTTGGTATGTCCGAGTACCGTTCAGTTCAGGATACAGTACAAATCAAGGGGACTCCTTCATTGGTTCATTTCACTTATTCAAATTGGGTTAGCGACCCTAATGATCGAAAATATATTGTAGGTTATGTTTTCAGGCTTGGTTCAGTACCTATCACTTGGGCCTTTAAGAAATAACAAGTTATTGCTCTTTCTTCTGCAGAAGAAGAGTATTGAGCAGTGGTTAATGCAAGTCAATAAGCCTTGTCGCTTCGACAGAATCTTCAGAGTTTGGATTCCAACAACAAAATTCAACCACCCTTTGGTTCTACAATCAGAGTCCCATCAAGCTCACCAAAGATCCAGTTCAACATCAACGCAACAAACATGTCGAGCTAGACATTCACTTCATTAGAAAACATATTCATGATCGAGTTATTGAAGTGTTATTTTTCCTATAGAAGATCAATTTCTAGACCTTGTAACATCCCTAGTTTAATTAATGCTTATGTGGATATAATATGTGGCTATGGCCAAGCGATGTAATATGTGAATTGTGTTTCAATGTTTTAATAATAAAAATGTGATGCAAACTGCTAAAGGGAACATGGACAAGAGATGGGCGTTGAACTAATCCACAAGAGAGGGAAATGTCTACGATAATGGCCAAGAGGGGTCAAAGGGGGGATTACCCATGTATATTAATTAAGCACATTTTTCCTGAACTTGTGTATTGTATACGAACCTTCCCATTTATGATTGAGTGTTCCCAAATCCAATCATTGAATACATGTGAGAGGGTGGGTGTGAGTGGTCACGTCCCAGAGTTATTGGGCACATGGGGGTTGAGTACAATTAGCTTGGGGAAGAGTGTGAGTCAAGAAAGACAATCCATGAGAGAGGAAACTAGTATGGGTTGGGGCGATAGTTTTTACTCAAGAAGTTTTTAGCAGTCAAGTGGGTGCATGGGAAGAAAGGAAGGGAGAAAAGAAAGAGAGCTTGGAGCTGGTGCAGCGATGGAGGGTGAACTCTAGAGTGAAACTGGAGCGTAACTGGAGAGAATTGGACATGGAGAGATGAAGATCTAGTTTTTTAGGCCTACAGAGTGAACTCCAAAGTGAGTTTCAATGTAACAATAAGTGTTTGTTGTTGGTTGCTAATAGTTTTTCTAGCAGCAAGTTCCCTTGAGTTCCCAACTGAGATATTCCCAGTTACCTGCACCAAAGAGACCATGATAAATGAATGGAACATTCCTTGGGTTATCCTTGATAAATGGATGGTACATCCCTTGGTTTATCCCTGATAAACGGATGGTACATACCTTGGGTGATACATGATAAACGAATGGTGCATTCCTTAGGTTGGGCAGGTCAGGAGGAAGAGCGTTGGTGGAAAAGTCAGGATAGTTGTAGGAGAATATCAATTGGATTATGAGCTTTATGAGTTGCAAGTGGACCGTGAGAGACCACCCTATTTTTTGGATTACTAGCCTCAACTCGAGACTAATCGGTTATTGAGATTTGGAACAATCAGTTTATGGTTGGGTGGAACGTTTGTCCCAAGTAGCTGGTTGCACGATTATTGTTTAAAGATATGTGTTTTATCTTGTACTGATTTATTTACATGTTTTATTGTTGTGCATTAACTTTGTGTGAATGAGAATTATTTATACGTTGTTGTAATGAACGATTTAGTTGAATTTCTGATCCAAAATTGATATTTTAAAGACTATGGTTAAGTTTATGCATGAGTTATTTTACCATTCAGAAATTGAAGAAAAGAAGAAGTTTTAATGAAAGAATGTTGCAGCCATATTAAATAATACAGAACAGAAAGTAAACATTAATAACAACAAACCATAACGCCAAGATTGTTAACAGATTTTGGCAAGGTTGCCTACGTCTCTGGGCCTTTGTCTTAGTGGGGGAGGATTTCTTATTATTATTCGATGCTTCAAAAGTACATCAGAAGCATCTCAAATGGATTACAAACTAGTCTGGTTGTGTTCTTCTCGACCTCAAGAATCCAATAGAACTGAAGACACTAAAAAAGGTTGAGTGTAGCTCCCGGAAATGGTCTCCAAAGTTCGCTTTTTCAATGGCTTCTTTGCATAAAAATGACTTGGACCTCACAATTCTTCAACATTTCTCATGTTTTGAACCTTCTTGGACTGTCAAAAAACTCTGGTTTACATATATTCTGAGTTTGGGTTCACCTCTCAACTTCCTCCCAAGATTTGGCCTAAAAAAGGCTCCAGATCCTAAAAAATGGACAAAATCCCATTAAAATCAGGTAATATCATTAGAAAATCCAATAATATGGTCAAAAACCCACTTCTAGGAAAAAATGTGCGCGCCATCCCCTTTTACTCGGGCTCCTGGTCACATGCGAAGTGCCATGTGGCCTCGAGCTGGGTTGCGCCCCCTTTCCTCCATCAGCTCCGGGTCATATGGGCCATATGGCCAGCGCCTAGGCTAAACAACCAGGCCTGCGCCCAAGTACTATCGACATGTTTACATGCAGAGTGTGCTTGTCAGTAATGGCAAGAACAGAAGGCGGAGCAGAAGGTGAGAAATCTCAGGAGGAAGAGCGACAATGGCCATTGGATCACCGATCCAAAGGACTTTCAACCGAATACCCGACAAACGTTGGATCCTTCTAAGTGGAAGGACATGATAAGCTAGAAGAGCAACACCGAAGATAGATCGATCCATTGATCTAAGAACATGATCGACGAACAACATTTGGTTCATGTCAAAAGTTGTGAGGAGGTTATTGTTCGGGGAATCTCACTTCGGAAGAATTGGCAACTTGAAAGTCGAATTACCCGAAACCCAAAATCCAAAATGAATAAGGACCATCGAATCTGGAGAAAATGCGATGACCGTTGGATCACCTTAAGTGGAAGGACAAGATAAGAAAGGGATGAGATCTGAGATCTTGATCACCCGAATTTACATCCACTGTCAGATCGAATTAAATGGAAGGATAGGATAAGCGAGGAAAAATGATTGAGAATTTGATCATCTGAATATTCATTAGTTGTCGGATCAATCCTAATATCCGTTAGTCGTCAGATCAAATTAAGTAAAGGATAGGATAAACGAGGCACAAGGTTTGAGAATTCGATTATCCAAAACAAGATCTCAGTCATTAGATCATCTGAAGTAAATCTCAGTCGTCAGATCGTCCGAAAAATATCTCAAGCGTCAGATCGTCTGAAGTGAATCTAGGTCGTCTGATCCAGAGCGTCGGCGTAATATTTGAAATCCCCGAAGTCCGGAGAGACGAAGAGCTGAAATAAATCCTTGACCATCGGATCATTCTAAGTAAATTTCAGTCGTCATACCATTCTAAAGTGGAAGGATAGGATAAGTTAGAAGAAGGGCGCGCTAATCTTAGTGGTCGATAATCGAGCACTCAGATCTACGGTCGACAGGGCATATTGGACCCCCCCAACCTTTCTGCCTTTAACTGTGGGGGGGGGATCCGAGTTGGTGGTATTTTCCATGTGGGACCCTCATACGTGTCACCTTCCTGTCAACTCAGACCCCCATCGCTCATTACCACTTACTGCCTAACCCCCCCTCCGAGTGAACCACCAAACCACTCATACATACCACCTTCGTGCTCTGACGTCACACTCCACTACCCTCTACACATCACACTCCACTATTGCGCTCTGCCTCTACACTCCACTACACTTCCTACACGTCTCACCCATGTCAGCAGACCACCTCAACAAGGACATGTGGTATACCACGTCAGCAAGAACATGTGGAAGACCACGTCAGCAAGGACACATGGCAGTAATTTGTATACTTTGAGGGAAAGTAAAGTTTGAGACTTGAGATTTCAGAAGTCCGGAGACCCGAAGGAGATATCGACCGTTGATCGAGAAAGGGGTCTTAGAACCATTGATTTGGTTGAAAGGTCAAATTCCCGAAGTAGAGCAGAGTCGTCGATTGAGAAGGACAGGTGTCCGTAGATCATCGACTCTGGAAGATTGGCGTACGGAGAAAAGCAGCGTTTGAGATTTGAAACTCATGAAGCCTGAATCACGAAAAAAATCACAATCGTTGATTTAGGGAGGTTAGATCTGATCCATAGATCGTGAAAGAAAAAATCCAAACCGTTCGTTTAGGAGCACCGTGAAGATCGTGAGATTGACAGTCCTGTCGCATTGCGGGATCAGAACATGCTCGGGTCTTAATTTTTCATGAGCGGGCCACAATCAAAACCACAGTATCGCCAAAGGCTTACGTGGAGCTCTGTAGTGAATTGCGGGGCGAAAAGCAAATTTCCCTCAAACTACCTTTGGCAGCGCCCGCAATCGCATGGTCACATGAGAGCATCACCCAAGGTCACATCAGCAGAAGATTGAGGAAGGAGTTAGCGCTGCTAGGCTCCATATCGGAGGTTACACGTTGAAAATTCAAAAATCCTCTGTGTGTATAATCCAACGGTGCTGATCAAACCGACTCTGATCGAAGGGTTGTTGTTTCACTTCGTGGTTTCTTGATCAGTTGTGATTCAGTTACACTAACTGAGTCATTGTTCTGAGGCGTTGGAATCATGGCTCTTTAGCGTTGTGAGATTCCCGACATGGGCGTTGGAGATTCGGAGAGTAACGGATGATGAGAATATGAATAAAAGAAAGATGTTGTGATAGAGGAAGGTTGTTGTTTTTTCTGTAAAAAGTAGTCGAACTGTAAGAAATGAAGTTTACAGCATGAACTGAGGGAGAAAATGCAGAGATGAAGAACATAAGTTGGACAGAGCAGAAATGGTGAAAAAAACAGACTGTACGAGAACTTAAGAGCAAGAAAATGCGAGCAGGAACACACTGATGCAGGCAGAGCAAAGCAGTGTAGTAGAACAGTGGTGAGACTGGTAAGCCATTGATTTTATACTGTATCACTATAATAAATTTCAAAAAGAAAATATTTCTATTTCAGGGTGGTGCTAGGGAGGACTATTGTCCTCGGAGTTTCAAGTGGGTGGTTGAACACAAGGAGTTGTAGCTTCCATCTGGTTGTAGCCAGAAAAACCAGGGTGGTATGGTGGTGCAAGGGAGAACCATTGTTCTCTGTTATACAGGTTGGTGCCTGTGTGACTGGAAATTGGTGCTTCCATCCAGTTAGTGCTGGAACACTCAGGGAGTTGGTGCTTCCTTCTACTGGGTGCTAGAGAAACCAGAGAGTTGGTGCTCTCAACAAGTTGCATCTTGTTAAAGAAGAGGTTGTAGCCTCATTTTGAGTTGGTTCTCAAAGATTGATGATGTACATAACATAAAAGACTGCCTATCATTCTAAGAATAAAAGGTTTTCTCCCTTAATGGGTTTCCTCATGAATATTTGTCTCTATGTATACCATAAGTGTGATTGATGTCTATTATTTTTGTTGTTCATGTCTTGCATAATATTGATGATCACTTGGAGAAGATTAATAATATTTCAATAGGGATAACATTGTTTAAGCATAGTAACAATTGACTCACCCCCCTCTCTCAGTTGTCTTAGTAATTTCAAAAATTGGTATCAGAGAGGGTTCCTTTTATCTAAGAGTAGATCCTAGATCTTAAACATGACTATCCATGAAGGAACTTCAACCAATAAGGCCCCCGTGTTCAATGGAACAAACTTGCCTTCTGGAAAGTTAGGATGAGAACCTACATAATGGATTTAGGTGCAGATGTCTGGGATGTCGTAGAGAGTGGTTATGTAAAGCCAGTTGTACTAGCTTCTAAAGATGATAAGTTATAATTTAGCTTCAATGCAAAGGCAATGAATGCTATCTTGAGTGGGCTTGCTGAAGCTGAATTTGTAAAAGTAATGCAGCTTGATTCTGCCGAAGAGATGTGCGATAAAATCCTTAGCAGTTATGAAGGAAATGAGAAATTAAAGGATGCCAAGCTTCAAACCTACAGATTACAGTTTGAACAGCTAAAGATGAAAGAGGATGGAAACGTTGGGAAGTACTTTTTGAGAGTTGAAGAACTAGTAAATGCAATGAAAGGACTTGGTGAAAAAATTGAGGAAGCCTCTTTAGTTCAGAAAATTTTGAGATCTCTGCCAGACAGGTTCAACCCAAAGGTCTCTTCTATAGAAGAACTTAATGATCTAAAAGATCTGCCTTTTGATCAACTTCTAGGAACGTTTATTGCATATGAAATGAGGATAGGTAAAGATAAACCCACCTCTAGAGAAGAATCATTTAAAGCAGATAAGAATGAGGATTCTGAGCCTGATGAAATTGAAGCAAAATTTGTGAGAAGACTAAAGAAAGGATCAAGCAAGTACCAAGGCAAGTTGCCCTTCAAATGTTTTAACTGTCGAAAAATAGGTCACTTTGCATCTAAGTGTCCACACAGGAAGAAGGACCAAAACATTGAAGGTGAAGAGAAGTACAAATCCAAGAGATTTGGTAAAAAGAAAAGTTTATGTGTAAACAATGATGACTCTTCAGGAGACACAGATAGTGATTCTGCTTGTGAAGATAAGGTTAATGAATTTATGCTTATGGACAAATAGGATTATGATAATAAAAGCACAGGAAGTGATGTTAATGATGAAGAAGTTGTGGTTGACTTGGAAGGAGAACCGATCAATGTTGTAGAAGAAATTGCTAGACTCATATTTAAGAAGAAAAATAAAAAACAATTGTTGATACAGTTCGAGAAAGATAGTAAAAAACCTGATGAAGACTTTGCCCTGCTAAAAGTGGAATTATAAGAGGCAAAGAAATTAGAGGACATTCTGAAACAACAGTTATCAGAGAAGAAGGCAAGATGTGAAGCCTTGGAAGAAGAGGTAGTAAAAACCAGAAAAGATATGGAGAAGTTTAAGGCATTGTATCTCCAAAATATTCCAATCATTAAAGCCTCGACGGAAATAAATGACATTCTGAGCAAACGGAGATCTCCTTTGTTGAAGAATGGTTTTGGCTATGTAAGTGGTTCAAGCAGCAAACAACCAGAAAGAAAAGAGTCAGTAAAGATGATCAAGTTCAAATTCAGCAGACAATCAAACCATGTGAGTACTCTGCCACCAAAAGCTAATAAAGACAAGATGATCCCTGATAAAAAACAAATGGCAAGAAGAAGGTCATCCTTCAGGTACCAAAATTTATTCCATGGTTACTATTTTCACTGCTCTAATTTTGGTCATAAGATTGCAAATTGTCAAATTAAGTTTAGATACATGCAACTGAGGAGATCATGAAATAAACAATCTTTGCAACATAGAACTAAACAACCAATGAGTAGACAAAGTTACACCAATCAATTTGACCTATTGAACAATGATATTGAATTTTATAACTGTCATAACTTCGGACACAAAGCTGCAAACTACCATATGAAGAATTACAAAGCAGATCCAAGGATAAAACCCTTAGCTAGAAATGCCAACACATGGAAAAAGAAAGATAGTGAAAAATGTGGTCTAGTACTTTCAGCTCAAAAACAAAAAGACCCCCGGTATATACACAATGGATGTTCCAAGAACATGACTGGAGACAAGGATAGGTTTGTGTCTATAAGTAAAAGAAAAACAGGAAATGTGACCTTTGGAAATAATGAACCAGGTAAAATCAAGGGTAAAGGGATGGTGAGTTTGAGTAATGGCAAAGGAAAGGCTAGGATGTTCTACTTGTAGATGGGTTGAAACATAATTTGCTCAGTGTAAGTCAAATGTGTGACAGAGAATGTGAAGTGGTGCTCACTTCCAAATATTGTAAGATAAATTCTGTAAACTCAGGACAAGTGGTGGCTAAAGGCATAAGGACATATAATAATGTATATGTGTTGAAAGAAGATAGAGAAGAGTGTCATCTAAGAAAACATGATGAAATCTAGTTATGGCATAGGAGACTTGGACACCTAAATTTTGATCATCTAATCAAACTCAGTAATAGTGGGGCGGTAAAAGATCTTCCAAAGATATCAAAGCCATATGATTCTGTATGTAAACCTTGCCAAATAGGAAAGCTTACTCAGACATAGATTAAATCTAAGAACTTTGCATCAACAGAGAAACCTCTTCAGTTAGTACATCTGGATTTGTGTGGACCATCGAGGAAGGAAGGTAGATGAAAATAAAATTATTTCATGTTGATTATTGATGAATATTCTAGACTTACATGGGTTTCCTTTCTGAAAGAAAGATCTGAAAATTTTGAAAAATTCAAAGTGTTTAAGGCTTTGACTGAGAATCAAACAGGAAAAATATTGAAGGTAGTAAGGTCTGATAGATGAGGAGAGTTTAGTTCAGGAGACTTCAAGGAGTTTTGTGATAAACATGGGATCAAAAGAGAGTATAATATTCCAAGGACTCCACAACAAAATGGAGTAGTTGAGAGGCAGAATAGACCAGTTCAGTAGATGGAAAGATCAATGATGAATGAAAAGAATATTGCTTAGATATATTGGGTAGAAGCAATTCATACAGTTGTACATATTCTTAACAAAGCTCATATCAGGCCACAAAGTGACAAGACTCCTTATGAACTATGGTTTGGAAGACCTGCTTCAATCAAGCATTTTAAAGTCTTTGGGAGTAAATGCTATATCAAGAATAATGATGAAAATCTTGGCAAATATGATGACAGGGTTGATGAAGGTATCTTCTTAGGGTATGCTACAAATAATAAAGGATACATATGCTATAATAAGAGGTTGCATAAATTGGTTGATTGTATTGACATAAAAGTTGATGAAGAAATCTCGGTACAAGATGTAAGCAGTGTTGAATAAACAATAGAGGATATAGTTGAAGTTGAAGATGAACAGGTCCAAGAATCAAAAATAGAAGACTTTGAGTCAGATGAAGATACAAATACTCAGGCAGACTCAAATGAGCAGACAACATCAAACCCTCCCTCCAAAATTACTCAAAAGAATCATCTTGTAAGTCAGATAATTGGTGAGAAAGACAAAGGTGTACAAACCAGGAGAAGGATAATCAAAGACACCGAGCAATCACATATAGCCTTCATATCCATGGTGGAACCCAAGAACTTTAATGAAGCCAGTAAATATGTAAACTGGTTAAAATCAATGAATGAGGAACTAGATCAGAATGAGAAGAACAATACTTGGGAGCTTGTTCCTAGACCTGCAGATAAGAATGTAATTGGCTCCAAATGGGTGTTTAAGAATAAAATGAATGAACAAGGACAAATTGTTAAGAATAAATCCAAATTGGTTTGTAAGGGGTATGCAAAAGTTGAAGGACAAGATTTTGATGAAACCTTTGCACCAGTGGCAAGATTGGAATCCATCAGAATATTTCTTTCCTATGCATGTCATTAGAACTTTAAAGTATATCAGATGGATGTTAAGTCAACATTTCTTAATGGAGATCTAGAAAAAGAAGTATATGTGGAGCAACCTGAAGGATTTCGCTGATAGATAATCCTGATTATGTATGTAACTTGAAAAAGGCATTATATGGACTGAAACATGCACCACGAGCCTGGTATTATAGACTTGAAATTTTTCTACAAGACAAAGGGTTCAAGAAAGGTATTGTTGACAATAACCTATACATTAAGTCTGAAGGTGATGATTTATTAGTTGTTTTGGTTTATGTAGATGACATTATTTTTGGATGTACCAATGACCCTTCAGTTCAGTGGTTTGCTAATTCAATGCAGATTGAGTTTGAGATGTCCATGATAGGAGAACTATCATATTTTCTTGGTTTACGAATCAATCGGAGTTCTGCATAAATATTTATCTCTCAAGAAAAGTATTTGAAAGAGATGTTAAAGAGGTTTCAGATGGAAGATTCTACACCTGTGAGCACACCTATGGTGGTTGGTTGCAAGCTCAGTAAAGATGATATTTCACCTGATGGTGATCAAAGAACATATCAATCAATGATAGGCAATCTTTTGTACATCACAACATCTCGTCCTGATATAATGCAAGTTGTTGGAATGGTAGGTCATTATCAGTTTGCTCCTAAACAAAGTCATTTAGCAACTGTCAAAAGGATATTCAAATATTTGAAGGGTACAATGACTGATGGTCTCTGGTATCCTAGAAATCAGAATTTTCAATTAACTGCATATTCAGACGTTGATTGGGCAAATCGTTTGGATGAGAGAAAGAGCACCAGTGGAGGTGCATTCTTCATAGGTGATTTGTTAGTAGCATGGCTTAGTAAGAAGCAGAGATCTATTTCATTATCAACTACATAGGCATAGTACATTGTTGTTTCTACTTACTGCACTCAGATCTTATGGATGATACAAACTCTTGCAGATCTGAAGGTAACGTATACTGATCCAATTCCACTTCATTGTGATAACACCAGTGCCATTAGTGTATCCAAGAATCCAATATTTCATTCCAAGACCAAGCACATCCCCATAAAATACCATTTTCTAAGAGAGAAGGTCACCAATCAAATTGTTCAGGTTCATTACATTCAAACCACAGAACAAATTGTAGACATCTTTACTAAACCCCTAGCCAAGACACCATTTGAATATCTCTGTCAGAAGTTGGGTGTCATCCCTTCTCTCACCTAAGAGAGCCCATCTTGTCAGGGGAGTATGTGTTGGTTGAATATCTGATACCTCCTAAAAGTACTGCAAAAACTCAGGGGGAGCATGTTTTCTTTGACATTGATGTCAAAGGGGGAGAAAAGGTGTGGTCTGGATGCTACAATTGGAGGTCTAAGCAAAATAGTGCATCCTTTCAGGGTTGCCATCAATGCCAAAGGCATAGATTATTGGCATGTTTACAAGCAAAGTGTGCTTGTCGTTGATGGCAAGAACAGAAGGTGGAGAAAAAGGCGAGAAATCTCAAGAGGAAGAGCGGCAGTGGCTGTTGGATCACCGATCCAAAGGACTTTCAACTGAATACCTGACAAACATTGGATCCTTCTAAGTGGAAGGACAAGATAAGCTAGAAGAGTAGCACCGAAGATAGATCGATCCATCGATCTAAGAACACGATCGACGAACAACATTTGGTTCACGTCAAAAGTTGTGAGGAGGGTACTATTTGGGGAATCTCACTTCGGGAGAATTGGGAACTTGAAAGTCGAATTACCCGAAGCCCGAAATCTGAAATGAATAAGGACCATCGAATCTCAAGAAAATGCGATGACTGTTGGATCACCTTAAGTGGAAGGACAGGATAAGCAAGGGTTGAGATCTGAGATCTCGATCACCCGAATTTTCGTCAGCAGTTGGATCAAATTAAATGGAAGGATAGGATAAGCGGGGCAAAATGATTGAGAATTCGATCATCCAAATATACATCAGTCGTCGGATCAAATTAAGTAAAGCTAGGATAAACAGGGCACAAGGTTTGAGAATTCGATTATCCAAAACAAAATCTCAGTCGTCGGATCATTCGAAGTAAATCTCAGTCGTCAAATCATCCAAAGAATATCTCAAGCGTCAGATTGTCTGAAGTGAATCTGGGTCGTCTGATCCAAAGCGTCATTTTGAGATTTGAAATCCTCGAAGTCCGGAGAGCCGAAATAAATCCTCGATCGTCGGATCATCTGAAGTAAATTTCAGTCGTCAGATCATTCTAAAGTGGAAGGATAGGATAAGTTAGAAGAAGGGCGCACTAATCTTAGTGGTCGATAATCGGGCACTGATATCTACGGTCGATAGGGCATATCGGACACACCCCCCCCCCACCTTTCTTCCTTTAATCGTGGGGGGGGAATCCAAGTTGGTGGTATTTTCCGACCTTTCAATAGAGCAGGAAGATGCGACCAGGAACACATTGATGCGGGCAGAGCAGAGCAATGTAGAAAAACAGTGATGAGACCGGTAAGCCATTGATAAATATTGTATCACTGTAATAAATTTTGGAAAGCAAAGATTTATATTTTAGGGTAGCAGGGTGGTGCTAGGGAGGACTATTTTCCTCGGAGTTTCAAGTCGGTGTTTGAACACAAGGAGTTGTAGCTTCCATCTGGTTGCAGCCAGAAAAACTAGGGTGGTAGGGTGGTGCAAGGGAGAACCATTGTTCTTTGTTATACAAGTTGGTGCATGTGTGACTGGAAGTTGGTGCTTCCATCCAGTTGTTGCTGGAACACTCAGGGAGTTGGTGCTTCCTTCTAGTGGGTGCTAGAGAAACCAAAGAGTTGGTGCTCTTAACAAGTTGCAGCTTGTTAAAGAAGAGGTTGTAGCCTCATTTTGAGTTGGTTCTCAAAGATTGATGATGTACGGAACATAAAAGATTGCCTATCATTCTAAGAAGAAGAGGTTTTCTCCCTTTATGGGTTTCCTCATGAATATATGTCTTTGTGTATACCATAAGTGTGATTGATATCTATTATTTATTTTGTTCATGTCTTGCATAATCTTGATGATCACTTGGAGAAGATTAATAATATTTCAATAGGCATAACATTGTGTAAGCACAATAACAACTGATTCACCCCCCCCCTCTCGGTTGTCTTAGTAATTTCAACAAGTCCTTCAGATCTCTGTTCATATGGTGTTTCATGTGGCCAGGAGCTAACCTTATGCACCTTGGTCTTCCACCCAAGTCTAGTGCCCTAGTTTGCGAGCTGGCCCCGTCAACCGGGCTTATCCCCAAATCTCGCGCTAACCCATAACAAAAGGTAAATATGTTGTATGGTGGTTAATAAACATATCTAGCCTGGACGGTGCACCACCTTTGGTGAATTCGTTGCTTTCTCGGAGGTCGAGGGTTCGAGTCTCACGGAGTGCGACAATTTTTTTACCAAACCAACATTGGCCTCATCTGGGGTGCCACGTGGCACCCTATGATTAGGCCACGTGTCACCTCTGGATTGGACCGTACCAAACTAGTCACCTGCCCATTCAACCTGCACAGTCAACATTCCTACCACATGTCATTCCCGGACGAAGACATGTCACTGCCACCTGTCAATCCATAGTGCCATGTCATCTGCCAGCCTGTCATCTATACTGCCACGTGTCAAACTATCATTGGGCCACGTCATCGTATGAAATTCCACGTCGGCGTCTGTACAATCCATGTGTCAAATCCGTACAGTGCCAACTCAGCCCTGAAAATGCCAAATCTGCCTGACATGTCTCACCTCCTAGTGTTGCCATGTCAACATTCTAACATCATCTGCCATGGCGTGCTGACGTCAACAGTATGACCTCAGACTATTGACTTTGATTTTTTTGCATGTTTGGGAAAAAGTTCAAATCACCATAATTTTCACATATGGTCTCCATTTTCGAAAAAAAAAAAACATACTGTCGAAATCAACACGACAAGCCCTTACACAATGGTGCTAGTTTCGTTCGATTTCAAGAACTTTGAAATTTTAGCATTTCTGGATCCATTTTGGATCATTCCTCCCCACTAAGACCTTTTGGTCCTCCAAAAGGATACTAACTAGTCATCAAGTGCGGGATAGGCCTCCCCACTTGTCCTTTTCCTTTAAACTCTGTCATGTGCACCTATCGCATCATAATCAATTGCATAATAACCATGACCACTGAAAGCATATTGTTAGTTATTTGAACTCGCTCAATCTTACTGAATCCATTACCATCCATGTAGAAGATATTAGCAGTGATAATATCATAAATATGACTGCAAATGAACCAATATGTTTGTCTGGCTTGCACGACATTAACTTATCTTGAAGCAAAGTATGATTGAACTCCTATCCTACAACCGTCTCATGTTCATGCTTAAGATCAACTGCTTTACTTGGCACAATTATAGGTGTATTGCTTGCATAAGATGTCTTCTTTAATTGTTCCATTGTTAGAAGAGATTGATTTTCTTTTATATGATGATCACATACAACATATTCACTTCCCTTTTTAAACAAGTGATATTGATTATGTTCCATGTAGAAGATTGTTTTGCGATCATATAAATAAGGGATTCCTAAGACCATTCCACATGTTTCTACCGACACCACATCACATATTACTTCATCCACATACTTAGATGTAATTGCAAATTTTATGATACATTGATTTGTTATGGGAAATTTGTGATCTTTGCTTATCCAATTAAGTGAATAGGGTTTGTGATGCATCTTAGTATTTAATCTCAATTTCTTAACCAATTCTTTTGAAATTAAGTTAGATTGAGATACACTATCTATAAATGTATTTATCTTAGTATGTTTCATTATGACCCTTATATGAAACAACTTACTTCTTGAATCAAAACCATCACCAATTTTATCTTTCAAACCAATTGTTGTAATCTTAGACTCATCACCCGAATCTGATCCCAAGTCTGTTGGTCGTGTTGTTGTTGCAACTTTTTTACTCCCTTTCCTCTCTTTGAACCACTTCGGTCTCTTCTCTGGGTGCAATTGCCAACAATGTTCATCATCGTGCCCTTATTTCTTGCAATTCTTGCAAGAGAGCTTCTCTTCCTTCATTGTCGCTGAATTTGCTTTCTTCCCATTCCCTTTTCCTTTGCCATCTTTCTTTGAGGATGATTACCCTGATACACCAACTCTAGTTTTTCATGTTTCAATATATGTTGTTTGGACAGAAACCTCATCAAGATTATTAGGTCCAAACATAATTACAATATTACGAATATAAGCAGGCAAACCTCCTATATACTTCATAAGAGTTTCTTGTGTAGTAAATGGAACATCTAACATCAAATCCATCTTACAAAACTCATATGTATATTCCTACACCAATTGTCCTTTCCTTAACTTAAGACTTTACCATTCAATTAAAGCCTTTCCCTTATATCCCAATGGATAGAACTATTTTTTAAGTGTGGAAATGAAATCATACCATGATGGAAAAATCCTACCAACTTGTTGAGTTCCATGTTGCATCTTACTTTTTCACCAGATGAGAGTTATGCCTTCAAGATGAAGCGATGCCAATCTAATTTTGGTTGCCTCATCTTTGATTTGTTGCACATTACAATATACCTCCATCTCTCTAACCCAGTTATCAAGTTTCTCATCATTAACTTCGACATCATACATAGGAAAAACAAATTTTACATCAAGTTTAAGTAATGGCATATCAGGATTATGTTTGTGAGAATGTTTTCTTGAAGAAGTAGTATCCAAAATTGTACTTGAAGAAGAAGAAGATGAAGGAGGTGAAGGAGGAGTTTTTGGAGGGTCCTCTCCTTCTTAACTTTTGGCTTGCTTTGAATATTCCCCTTGAACCGGTCTCTTCTATTCCAAGTAATCATCATACAACACTTTTACCATCTCCGACATGGCAAATAAAGATCTTTGAAACTCTCTTTCATTTTGAGAAAGTCCTTCTTCTGATGCAATATTCTCACTATGAGATGTTTGTTAGACAACTCAGAGGGGGAGTGAATCAGATGTTATTTTGCTTAAACAATAATACCCATTTTAAACTCATTACATAACACTCAATAATGATCACAATAATTCAGGGAAGTAAGCAATAGAGTATTCAACATCAATCACACACATGAAGTATACAGAAACATATATTCCTGAGGAAACCCATAAAGGGAGAAAACCTATTCTTCTTCGAATGATGGGCAGTCTTTTTATGTTATGTACATCATCTATCTTTGAGCACCAACTCAATGTGAGGCTACCACCTCTGTTTTAAGAGCTGCAACTTGCTGAGAGCACCAAATCTCTAGTTTCTCTAGCACCCACTAGAAGGAAGCACCAACTCCCTGAGTGTTCCAGCACAAACTGGATGGAAGCACTAACTTCCAGTCACACAGGAACCAACCTGTACAACAGAGAACAATAGTTCTCCCTTGCACCACCCTACCACCTTGGTTTTTCTGGCTGCAACCAGATGGAAGCTACAACTCCTTGTGTTCAAGCACCCACTTGAAACTCTGAGGACAACATTCCTCCCTAGCACCACCCTACCACCATGAGATATAAATCTTTTCTTTCTGAATTTTATTATAGTGATACAGTATTTATCAATGGCTTACCAGTCTCATCATTGTTCGGCTACACTGCTCTTCTCTGCCTGCATTGGTGTGTTCATGCTTGCATCTTCTTGCGCTTAAGTTTTTGTACAGTCAGTTGTTTTCACCATTTCTTCTCTATCCAACTTATGTTCTTCATCTCTGCATCTTTCACGCTCTATTCATGTTGTCTTTTTTATCACATACAGATTGACTTGTTTTACCGAGAAACAACAACCTTCCTCTGTCATGGCATATTTCTTTTATTCATGCCCTCATCACCCTTTACTCTCTGAATCTCCAACGCCCATGTCGGGAATCTCAGAACACTCAATATCCATGATTTTAACGCCCCAGAACAATGATTTAGTTACTGTAATTGAATTGTAATTGATCAAGAAACCACGAAGTGAAACAACAACCCTTTGATCAGATTCGGTTTGATCCACGTCGTTGGATTATACACGCAGAGGATTTTTTTGACATTTCAATGCGTAACGTCTGATGTGGAGCCTAGCAGTGCTAGCTCCTTCCCCTATCTTCCACTGATGTGACCTTAGGCGATGCTCTCATGCGACCTCGTGATTACTGGCACAACCAAAGGTGGTTTGGGGGAAATCCACTTTTCACCTTGCAATTCACTACATATCTCCACGTATGCCTTTGGCGATACTGTGGTTTTGATTACGGCTTGCTCATGAAAAATTAAGACTCGAGCATGTTCTTACCCCGCAACACGACGGGACCGTCGATCTCATGATCTTGACGGTGCTCTTGAACAGACGGTTCAGATTTGTTCTTTCACGATTTGTGGATTAGATCCAACCACCCTAAATCAACGATTGTGATTTATTTCATTATCTGGGCTTCGGGAGTTTCAAATCTCAAACCCTGCTTTCTTTTGTATGTCAATATTCTGGAGCTGACAATACATTGATGCGTGTCCCTTTTCTCGATCAACGGTCGAGATCTGCTTTGATACTCCAGGATTTGGCGATTTCAATTCTCAACCTTCACGCTCTCCCAGAACGCTTTTAGCAAGATTCCACAGATTCCTGCCATGTGTCCTCCTCAAATCAACGACTCTAGTTTGCTTCGAGACTTCGACACTTTCTACCAAGACCAGATCGACGTCCCTTGGCACCCTTCTTGATCAATGGTCGAGATTCACTTCAAGGCTTCGACGCTTTCACTCTCTTGGTGCGTCGAAAAATATATTGCAAGCCAAAGAATTATTCCATTACGCGACCATTCTCCTGTTTCTTTGTCACCTCAGGTTTTTTGCAAGATGTTAAGATTGTCGGAGCCAATATTGACCTTCAAAGGACAAGACTGCAAACAATTCCTAGAAAAACATGATAACAGGTTGGACCTCTTACCCGAGTTCCTCGAAGACCCAACAACAGTTCTTGAAGATATCACAAAGTTGCAGGTTAGTTCCTTTAGAAATCCATTCCGGGAAATTTCTTGGTTGTTTACAAGAATAACGGGACAAAAATCCACGACAAACATTTCCCATATAGTTATTTATATTTTGTACTTCACAGTCAATGAACAATTCATTTTCGATTGGGGAAAGCTAATTTCCATTGAAATGTGTTCCCAACTATCACGATTCAAAGCGAGTAAATTTTATATGTCATCCTACTTTATTTTCACAATAGTGCATTGCTGTCCATTTCCAAAACTGTCTCTGTCCAAGAAAATAAACTATGAATTCGACCCATTAACATTCTGGCACCAAGCCTTGTGGAGGTACAAGGCCTCCCATTGTTTTTACGAGGTTTTTAATGGCTTTGTCTCGGTTTTCAAAGATTTATTGTTGGGAAAGGATGCTCCCCGGATGTCTAGCCAGGCAACCAAGTTTTTGGATAGGAAGGGGACACTTGAACAAGGAAAATTACAGTGTAATAATGATCTTTGGCTCCAAGGAAAATCCTGCTTTCCTTCCATGCCACATCACGGACAAGATGTTTGTTACAGAAATAGCAAGGCAACACAACCACTGGTTGCATTTTTTCCATGACAAGAGATAAAAATAGTTCATTCCTCTGCCTTGGAAAGTCGGGGACTTCGTGTGCAGAAACGTCAACAAGATTGACGAATTCGCAGGCCATTTCAAGAACTTGAACCTAAAATATGCTGAAAGGTTAAAAGGGTTCGACCTTAATGGGATTTTTCGAGAACATTTACTATCAGTTGGCTTTAGCAGCTCTTTTATCCATAGACGCCTGACCGAAGACAAAGACAGTGACAACAACACTCTTGCTTCTAACGATTGCGAGGTAGAGACATTGCAAAGCACAACTGAATTGTACATACAACAGGGAAAAGGATCCGGTGAGAAGAGTGGCCAGTCCTCGACCAACACTCCCAAGAGCACGACATCACAGAGCATCGCTTCAACGACCCACCCCAGTAAGAAAGCAACCCATAAATATTCAAACGAAGGAGGAGTTAAGAACCCTCCTCGTGGAAAAATTGATAGTTCTCACAAGCTTCCCCTAACGAAGAAGAGAAAAAACATTGTAGGGCAGGCGACAGAACCCGAAATTGAAAGTGAGCACATGGAACTTGAAACTTCTATGGATGCCCTGTTGCAGAAAGTTGGCCCGCACACGGACGCGATGCACCATAGTTCCACAATGGAAATAACTGAGACCGACATTTTTTACGAAGATGAATCCTTCCTATTCCAGAGCGTTGTTTTTGACAACCAATCTAAAAATTCAATCATTGAAAAGAGAGATGTAACAAATAAGAAAGACAAATCTCGTACAAAGATTAACTTTAGGAAGATGTCGCCGTCCCAAATCTCCTGATTTCACCGCGTAACGGGTGATGCTCTTGATGATTCCATTGGAGGAATTGAAGCGGAGAATGCCAGACTGAACGATCGAGTCAAGGAATTGGAGGAGGCATTCATTGCTACCCCAGTGTTTGCCAGTCCTTTAGCAAAAACTGTGCCTGCTACCCCTGCAACCAAGTTAAAAAGATCCTCCAACCTCCTCACATCCTGTAAAGCCTTTGTAGAGAAGAACATCAAGAAAATATTGCAACTAATTACTGAAGCCTTAGAAACATCACAAAATATAGCTTCCTTTCGAAAGAGGGGAAATGATTTGCACGAACATTTGCAGACGAATTTAAAAATTGAAGAACATTTCTATGAACAGATGGTGACCCCTTTTACCAACCATGCCATCAACAACTCAGATCTGAAAAGAAGACAAGAGGATCTCTCCTCCCCAAAGCGGATCAAACAATTAAAAGCATGCCGACAAAAGAAAGTTAAGAACCTGCAACTCATTGTCGAATCATGTGAACAAGCCATATCAGAGAAAGAAGAATTATTCATAAACCTGACCCAAATAGACTTAGCCAGAAGTACCAACAAGGTTCAAGACCCAAACTTAATCCTCAAATCCTTGTCCTTGACCAAACAAGCTTTCGATGAACAACTTGATATTTTAAAGGGGTTGTCTTTAGAAAAGTTTTACGACATCCTTGAATATGGTGAAGATGAGGTCGAAAACTCGCTAGTGGACTATTCGACACACAATGAAGAAATTGAACAGGCTCTGCATAGTATTTCTGTGGATCTAAGGAAATTAGAAAATGAACTTTTCGACATAGAAATCCGCGATGAAATCAACGTGGCTCCCATGAGAAGCTACATTGAAGAATGGTTCCAATGGAGAATGGACAAGCTCATCGACGAAGGGCAACAACTGGTTGGCACGATTCCAGTGGTCGTCGACGAGAGCAACAAAAACACATCGGCTTCATAGTAAGTCTATACTGATCACATCTTGTTTTCTTTATCAATCCAATTATTCTAACTCTTAAATAGAAATCTCTAACCAAAGACTCATAACTTCCAATTTATTCTTTTCAGGTCTTCCTCTCTACCGTTGCGCACTTCTTCTTTCTACAGTCCTATTTCTCGTACTTATTTCTTTTATGGTCCGTGGGAGCCCCAATCCCAGTCTATATGACAAACTCATTTAAATTTCCAGAAAATATGTAACAAACATTATTAATTTTTGATAAATTTCAAAGAAAACTAATTCGGGAATGCTATTTTTTTTTTCCTTCAACTATGATGGATGTCAGGAAACTGTGTTTATTATATTTGAATGTATGATGAATGTTAGGAAATTGTGTTTATTATATTTGAATGTTTAATGTGTGTGATTCCTGGTCCTTTTTTCCATAAGCCTTTATTGCAAGGCATTATTATTTTTTGATAAATTTCAAAGAAAACTAATTCCAGAATGCTAATTTTTTTTTCCTTCAACTATGCTGGATGTCAGGAAATTGTGTGCTTCTTGATCTTTTTTTCCAGGAACCTTTACTGCAAGTCATTGAGACAAAATTTTTCTAAGTCCCATGTTTGAACTATACACATCCTAGGAAGACATTGCCTTGTTCGCATATTAACCTTGGGGGCCATCTACCAGCCCAATGTCTTGTGGCTGACCTGTGATACACTGCCACAAGTCATCCTCTCATCCTCTGCATGGATACTACCTGTACTTCAAGCTGCTTCCCACGTGTCTCTGCTCGGTCCCGCTGTAGCAACCTGGCAGGGACTACGTTGCCATACAACACTTGTTTTGGTACAACACTATAAAAAAAATACATGTATATTGTATTGGTACATCACTATAAAAAAAATACATGTATATTGTATTGGTACATCACTATAAAAATATTGTAAGCCTAATATTGTATTATTACAACACTATAAAAATCTATGTACACTATAAAGTTTTAGCACCTTCGATTTCAAACTTGTGAAGTGGGGACTAAAGTGCCATCCAACCCTACTTTATAATAGTATTGTTAAAAAACTGATTTATAATAATATAATAATAATAATCTATTTTTAAGGTCACGACCAAGCCACACCAAATTGGTGTATGAGACCCCCTTGTTTGTGGGACAAAGGACCCCCCTCCATCCAACGATTTTGATTGGTAAAGTCTACAGAGGTATACATACCCTACCCCCCTCTGGATTTGAACTTCTGACCTCTTAACAGAAAACACATGTTCTTAACAAACAATTCAAAAGGTAAAAGGCATTAATGCAAGGAAGTAACAGAGGCTCCACATCGGGTCTGAAATTCATTGATCGGAAGCGATTTAGTCATGATTATGAGTTGTTGGTCTTGATCGGAAACGATTTTGAAAAGAATCGGAGTTGCAAGTCTTGACTGTCTTGAAAAGTTTTCAGGCGTTTTTTTTGCTTTTCTTCCAAAGAGAGCAGCCTGCCGTTTGTTCGATCTATGTAAAATTTTATATCCTTTTGAATATAAAGAATATTTTTCTCGTGGAAAAAAAAAAAGGAAGTAACATAGGCAATGAAACTTGTTTTTTTTAATTTATATTTATTGTCTTCATTTCGTTTTTACGTAGGACACATTTCAATGATTTCATGTAAATGTAACTTATATCCCCCACTTCAATGATTTGGATTTTAGCCTCGCATACAATACATTGGTTTTGTAAAAGCCCAATTTCCCAATCCTAATACATTTTGAGCAAAGGGCTGAATAGTTTGTAGGGCCGTTGGATTACCGCCAAGTGGCAAAATCAAGCCTGTTCAACAAAATTAGGGTTTGTGAAAGATTTATAGTTGGAAAACCCTCAGTGAATAAGTTGCATTTTCTGTGATTCATTCTGGTTTCGGGCGTTCGGCTCGCTGTTGTAAACTATAACGATGGGGAGACGTATGTAATCCCAACTCCCAACCGATTTTTCAGTGAGTGGTTGCGATTTCTTACGAATGCTTGTTGCGAGGTTTTTGATTCACACAGTTTATTGCGTGGGTTTTGTTTTGCAGGTCCAGCGAGATGTTATCGTCAGATTAAGAACAAGCCCTACCCGAAATCTCGATACTGTCGGGGTGTTCCAGATTCCAAAATCCGTATATACGATGTTGGTGCGAAAAAAAGGGTGGCGGACGAGTTCCCTTTCTGCGTTCACCTGGTGAGTTGGGAAAAGGAAAATGTAACGAGCGAGGCGCTGGAAGCGGCCCGTATTGCTTGTAACAAGTACATGGCCAAGTTCGCCGGAAAGGACGCGTTCCATCTACGTGTTCGTGTTCATCCATTCCATGTTCTCCGTATTAACAAGATGCTTTCATGCGCCGGAGCTGATAGGTGAGTTCAAGCAACTTATTACCTTAATATCTGTTTTTTATATCATTATTTTGCTGAAATCTGAAACCGCAGCGTTATGTTTTCTTTATTGAATCCTATGGGGTCTGGAATGAATTAATCTAACCCCAATGTCTGGAGTTTAAACCGATAAACCTACTATGTGGAGTTTTATTCTATCAAACTATGAACCCTAGGTAGCGTTTCCGTTTCTATTAAGGTATAAAATTCTCGTGTTTATTCCCTCTGCCTGTTCCAGGGCTTGTTTACTGAGCACATGTTTCTGAAATCGATTGATCTTATAGTTCCGTTAATGCGCGCCTTTAGTTATTTTTCCATTGAATATCCTTCCATTCTATTCATGTTGGGTTTAGGTCCGGAAGATCTGGTATATCCACTGGAGGTTTAAGTTTCGTAACCATTCTCGGCAACCAAAATACTGCCCTTTCAACTCCAGCGAGTTTTATTCCTCAATCTAGTAGCAAGCAGGGGGGGCTGTTCTGGAAATACATACGGATACCGAAATTATAAGGGCAAAACCAAACAGCTAGCGTAGATCGTGATGATGTTCAGGACAGGGTGGAACAATTGTTGATCCATCATACAAAGCAACAAACCCATGTCCTGTTAACAGATGGACCGAGATAGGAACCTAGTTAGTCAAGCTAGTGCAAATACAATGCCCGGAACAGAGCAGAAGCAGATTAACTCTCCGCTGATTGGGCATGTGTCTATATTTTGGTACTAGACAGATGGGTTATACGTTGAACCTCTTTAACAGGTTGCCAGTCAATGTAACACAGATCTTATCTTTATACGACTATTGGATAATAAATTAGAATTTTATTTTAGATTGCTGGGGATTGAGAATGAAAATCAGACCATAAAAATGAGAATACCGTGCTGAGAATTGGACGTTTCAAAATAATTTGGAGCGTTTCAAGGGGATGTTCTCTGATTTGAGTTATGCCTGGGCACTTGGGGTGTGGTATATGTCTCCCAAGATGGAGAGACATATTCTTAGATTGTGTATGAGGTTTGAAGATGCATTGAATATCTTCCTCTGGTTTAATTGTGTGGAGTAGTTGTTATTCAAGATTGAAGTTAGTCACGATGACCCTTCTTCAATGAGCATCATTCACCAATGACCAATTTACCATGTGCTCAAATATCTCACTTGGCACCTAATGCATTGGGTTGTGCCCATAGGGGCGAAGAAGTGTGCTTAACAATGAAACTTTTATCCATAGTCAAGAAGCCTTCTTAGCTTGCTAACATGATATATTCTTTCAAAATTTGTCGTTTAGAATTTTTTCTCCATAGTCAAGAAGCCTTCTTAGCTTGCTAACATGATATAATCTTTCAAAATTTGTCGTTTAGAATTTTTTCTAGTTAGTTAAGGAGTAAATCATCTTATTGTTTATTTACTAGAAAGTAGTAATGTGGTTGCCATATCATCATATGCAAAGCATAAAAAAATCATTAGTGCTATACGATTTGGTGGAGTATTACTTCCATAACCTTGTAAATTGTAGCATGTTCCTAGCATCAAACTTTAAAATACTCGTTGCTTTGAAATTTTAAATTGGTCACCTAATTTTAAGTAATGTGAACTGATAGCTTTGAAATGCCCAAAGAATCATCAAATGAACATTTAAATAGATGTACATATAAATGGTACAACTTATGATAATTTTGCCTTGTATAGCTTGCATCAACCTTCATTTACTTCTTGGTCATTATAAACTTTCCCAAAACTTGCCCTAATATGACATTTATAGAAGAGTATATCTTTACAATGATATAAAGTGCTGCCCTGGTTTGAAGTGAGGTAATGTTTAACAAAGTAAGATTAATCTAATTTGCTACTTTTTAAATATGTTGAAATGGTTTATTTGTAAATTGCAGTACTCTTGCGTTCTTGGGATGTAGTTCTAAGCACGTGTTGCAACATTTTTTAATATCCTACATCGAGGTTTTTAATTTGCATGTGATTTGGTTGCTTTGTGTGCTAAAAAACCTTTTTCTGTCAAGAGGTGAATAGGTTTTATTGGTTTGTGGGGGGTTGCCCATTTTAACATAGGGGATGTCAAGCCTTTTCCTTTTATTTCTTAGGGTAAATGACAACATGCTTCCATCCTATTTGCTCCTAGCATGGGGGTTGTCAAACCTATGTTATTATCTTATTGAATGTGAAGTAGTGTTAGGACATCTCAAAACAACTTGTGATAGGGGAAACAACAATTGGTTCGTCCTATTTCCTTTTAATTTTATGGGGAAATGACAATTAGCCTCCATCTTATTCCCTCTTAGTTTCTTGTTTGTTTCCCTTATCTATATTTAGAGCTAATGAAGCTTAAGGGTTTAGTGTAACTATGTGCTTATTAGGCACCCATGTTCTCACAAGCTTTGGAAGATTGTATTGGTAACCTGCAAATTTTCAATCATTATGGTTCATCCACCCACGATTTCTTTTCCAATAGTCTTGGTGGACTCAACCTAAGAAGGGGGACATTAAACTTGTATTTGTATATGAAGTAATGAATTCATTTTCGAGGTTAAAGATTGAGAACGAAAAGGGATAATACCATAGCCAATGTAGTGTATCGTCTTGAGGGAACGTGAAGTGATTCACTTCCAAAGCGTTCATCAATTAGAGTTCAATTCTATGTTGTAGGTTTTAATTTTTTGTATTAAGAATAAGATCAACTTCAACAAGTGCCAAGAATGAAACCTATAAAAGGTTTACTTTCTAGTTTCTAAAATGTTATTCAATCTTCCAAGAGCGGGAACAATTCCAATTTCCTCAATTGTATGCCTTTGATGCTTTTGCATATAAATGTGGGACAAGGCACAAAACTATCAGATACGAAATAAACATTGTAAAATGTTAAAATTTTTTGTGGAGGTGCCAAAATGAGTACTATAGGTTCCATTCGAATGTTGTTACTATTTCTCTAGTGAAAACGTAGCTAAAAGACAACCTAATGTTTTCCTAGAACCTATGTTTTCTATGGCTACTATATCCCAAATTTGTAAAGCAATTGATAACTTAATGTTTTCCCAGAGCTTATTTTTGTTTTGGCTACTATGTCTCAATTCTGTAAAGCAATTCCCTGCATATATTTGAATAGGGAAAGAAAAGCCTACATTTTGTATCCCAAAATCCAACATTCAACACAAGATGAGAAGAGTTATTATCACAAATTTACATACATACACTATATGCATTTTGATTAATTAGTCCATCTAACATCACAAAACCAAACAAATTAGTAAGAAAGAGCTATGAGAAGCATTTCCTATATGCATGGTTGCTTGTCGAAGCATCCTGTGGCATAAACGTTGGGATTTTTCTTAAGGTATATGGCTAGCCCCAAAAATATTGGCAACGACGACCCTCATCTTGTAACATGAAGTCCATCCTCTCATGGCGATCCCACAACAAACAAGCTACAACTACATGATATACCCACATGGGAGAGTAGGGACATGTGTTTTTGTTGTACAAAAATACATCGTATAACATATTTTCCTTTCTAAAGCAAATATCACACTTGCCACTAGGACAAGGATAAGAAACAAATGAGTTTGATCCCTTGGCACATCATGGAGGCATTATCTAAGTAAACAAATGACTACATATCACTTGAAAAAAGTAGAGTTGTTAATAACTATTTATTTTTCCCATCATGTCGAGGACGGTACTTAGGGTAACAAATTCTTCAGGGTACAAGGGTAGGTCAAGGACATATGAATAGATCATAGTACATACATAGCTCATCAACATTCGACTTACTAAGAGAAAACATGTTGCAGAGTGGGATTTGAACTCAGGTGGGGAGGGTAATTGCTTTTCCCCACAACCACTTGAGCTACACCTAGTGGACTAGTTGCTAATAACTATTGCAAAAACCAATAAGGTAAATACTATTGAAGTTTATGCATAAATGAATAGGATAGACTACACACTTAACCTACAAATTTTCAATCCCATCAAAAGCATGAGAAACTTAAATATTTAGTTGTAATCATGTTTTTGATCAATTCAAAATTGTCAACAATTTACTAGGTACATTCTTTCCTTGTGCACAACCATCCAATTAAAAAAATAGCCAGGAAAAATAATTAAAAGAAAATGTTGCCATTCAAAATTGTCAACAATTTACTAGGTACATTCTTTCCTTGTGCACAACCATCCAATTAAAAAAGTAGCAGGAAAAATAACTAAAAGAAAATGTTGCCATACTGTACTATACATTAAGTACCAATCACTTCACATAATTATAGGGCATCTCAGGAAAGCTTGAAGAAAATATAAAGAATGAAGAGAATGGATTAACAAGAATTGATTCATAGTATTCTATGAAAAAATTCAAATTAGGGCCCACAATATTGAAAATTGTAATTATTTGGCCTTTTTTCCTATTAAGTAGAAACTTCACTATATATTCTACTTGATAAATCGCCTATTAATGATTATAAGTTTCTTGTGTCCAAGAACAAACCCATATTCATCGGCTAGTTGGTTCATGCATAACATAAGCAATTCAAATGAAAACACAAAATTGATGTCGGTTTGCTTTATTGATTTATTTGACAAATAGCATTCCATGGATAACCCAAGTCTATCAATCCAAGACTATTGGATAATCCAAGACTATCAATTAAGATATTCCTTCCACTCTTAACACATCTTGGAAGAAACCATTAAAATATTTAGTGAGAGGATCTAACTCTTGGGCAAGCAATTATACACTTTGTTGTAATTCTTGTATTACAATTCTCATCTGCCCTAATTTCTATTTAACATTTGTTAGAATTAGGAAAAATGAAAAATAAAATGCTTTAAAATTTTTCTGTTTACTAGATCAACATATAGAAGAAGAGATATAAACAGATCTGAATACAAACAAGAATTCCAAGTATAAAGTAAACCTTTTAGCTTACCTCTTGATCAATGTAAGATGTACCTGTCACATGTGTGGATGTATGCCTTTGAAAAATATGCTCATAAAAGGTTTAGGTTCATGGATGAAACCTCTAGGGTTTGATCTCTGTCAGAGTGGACTTGGGTTTGATCTCTGTCAGAGTGGATTGTGGGACAATTTTGCCAATGATATAAACCCTCAAAAGAAGCTGAAGACAACAAGAACAAAACAACAAGACTTCCAGTAGATAACAACAATACTCTCAACAGATAAAACCCTCCATAAAATATAACACAGGTATGAATTGGATAGCAAGTATAAACAACAATCCCTCCACTAGCAAAACTCTCCATACAAGAGAAAGGTCTGGAAAACAAGTATAAACCCCACATGGACCTCAACTAAACATACGACAGCTAGGAGGATAGGCCACAACCTTCACCCAACCAAGAGATAGCCCACAAAAGAGGTCGCGACACCTGTACTCAGGTCCATGACCCTAAAGGGCAGATTCGACACCCACAAGGAGGCTCCTTAAAACACTGTTGATAGGTCCGGTAGCTAAAGGAAGCAACCTCTGCACAAATGGACAGATTAGGCTGCCCTAGGGAGGCACTTCAACATCTAATGCACCAACAAACTCACCAAGAAGGAATTCCTAGCCAACACCAAGACCACAATAAGGAGAGAGAGGAGAGAGTGTAAGTGTGAAAGGCTTAGGGTAGGGTCTAATTTATAGGTAGGGAGAGGGGTTAGGGTATTTAGGATAATAATTAATTGTTGACATATAATTAATATAAATATTAATTTAATGTCAATTAATATTAATTAAAATCCTAAGTACATATTAAATCTTCGATCACAAAAATTAAACCTTGGTCACACAAAAATAAAACCCAATCACATAAACCAAGATGGAAAGCAAACCAACAAGGGGTTACATGTTAAGATAGAGTCAAGGGGGGGGAGGGGTTACATGATGGCAAAACATGTCCACTTGAATCTGATAGTGACCTATAAACTTTATCATCACTGCATAAGAGGGTACATCAACAATGTAGCCAGATCCATCTTCATAGACACTCCTAGATACATCCCAGGAGAGAGGAAGAGGATCACACATCAACACATCTTGGTATTGCACCAAGATCTACTTGGTCAAGAACCAGGTTGCCCCAGAACACATTTGGGGGCCCTAGAACACATCTAGGGTCTTATCCACCAAGGTACAAGACCAAGGATCAACCCATGCATCAAGCAAGGGTTCCCTGGAACATGTCCAGGGGTCTTAGGCAAATCTAGGGACTTATCTCAACCACCAAGGAACATATCTAGGGATCAATCCAAGCATTGAGAAAGGATTCCCTGAACACATCCAGAGGCCCTAGACACATCTAGGGATTTACTGCTTGGTCCAAGACCAAGAACCCCAGTCATCTATTGGGAGCCCTCACAAGGGCCTTTTTGCTTGGTTTTAGACCAAGAACCCCAGTCATCTGTTGGGGGCCCAGACAAGGGTCTTTTTGCTTGGTTCTAGACCAAGAACCCCAATCATCTGCTAGGGGCCCACACAAGGGTCTTTTTGCTTGGTTCTAGACCAAGAACCCCAATCATCTGCTGGGGGCCCACACAAGGGTCTTTCTGTTTGGTTTTAGACCAAGAACCCCAGTCATCTATTGGGGGGGCCCACACAAGGGTCTTTCTGTTTGGTTTTAGACCAAGAACCCCAATCATCTATTGGGGGCTCTCACAAGGGTCTTTTGCCATGGCTCTCACTGCTTGGTCTCATACCAAGAAACCCCAGGAGTGTGTTGGGGGCCCTAGTCTACCGCTAAGGTCTTTTCCATTCTCAGAAGAATGGCTCTTGCAACTGCATTAATTTCAACAACATTGATAATGTTAGCAAGACCTACATTCTCCATTGAAGAATGCACAATTTTCAATGGTTGCATCCAACCTTTGTAGCTCTTCTCAACTCAAAAACAATCATTAGCAAAACATTTGTTGATTTCACCATTAACCCCTTGATGCAAAATCATGAATGCTATGGACCAAAATCATTGATCAAGAACACACAATTCAATCATTTGCTTGAGGTGCACAATAAGAGTAGATGTTATCTCACCACTACACATAAATATAGTTGTTACTTTTCACTCCACATGTGTAGACATTGGATGCATTCATCGAGGATCCCTTTGGGTTATCTTTGGGTTGGCTGTCATAGGATCCAAGTGGAGATCAATCACACTATTCCCCAGCTAGATAGGATTTATCAAATGTGCCACTTGCAAGAGTCGAAGACATAGGTGCCCCTTCTACTATGAGATCAAAGGACACTACCACTGCCTTTGTAGGGACTCGGGGGGCAGGCTTTCCACTAATTTTCAATATTGTGATTAGAGATGCCTCACCCCCTTCATTAGGTAGATTTTCAATCACAAATCTTAGTTCTTGCATGTGTTGCCTCACCATGAGATTACCAGGAAGATCACCTCATATTTCATGTTGCTCCATTTGATTGGGGCAACAAGAGACAGGTAGAGCTCTAGAGTACTTCAAATTGTAGAGTGGTGAAACCTTGGGTGTGCACCCAACCTCTCCCCTTGGGAGGTTGATCAATATCCTTGAGGTTTTAGAGTTGTTAGACTAGGTATCAAACCACACATTCTTGTATTGATAGATGGACCAGCTCCAAACGGATCCAATGCAGGGTGCCTCTCGCTCTTCAAATTACCTCCCAATTTTAGTCAAGCAGCCATGGATCTATTCAGAGTTTCTTTGCTTCAACCTTGGATGGTAGGAGAGCAGGGGTCCCTCACTCCTATATCCCCATAGGATCGTATAGTCGGATCCGACCATGGTACCCTAGGACTTTGACAATGAGCCGGTGCCCTTGTCGCCTCTCTTGCCCTTGGTCATTCAGCCTAGGAGATCTTGATATCATTCACAGATCTCTCTCTCTTTTGCTCTCTCTCTTTTGATCAGAATCAAGATTTCCAGTTTTCCGGTCTTGGACTCTCACTTCGTATCAACACACCTATGATATTGTTGTATATCTTTTTCTTTGGGTGAGACCTAGCAATTAGCTTAGCTAGATGCTTATCTATGCTGCACTTTTTCTTTAGCTTTCTTTATTTTGTTTTCAGCATTACTTAGGAGTTGCTTTTGCACTTCCATTGTATTCATGGATAATTTAAGGATGGAAATTTATTTTAAAATGTAGAAACCTTGGCGAATCTTACTAGTTCTTAATATGCCAACTATAAATGCTTGGCGATATTTTTGTAAAAATATTCAAATTTATAAGGATTTTATATAGTTTGTATAAAATTTTGGCGATTTTAAAGGTAAAATAATTTTATCCTATAGAATTTGCGTGAATTATTTTTAGAATGGTGAATCTTTTTTTGTAAAAAGCATGGAAAATTAGCCTATGGGCGAAATTTAGCCCCTAAACTTTTCCATGATTGTATTCATACTAGATGTATTTTTCAGTCCCATTGACCTACTTTTGTGGTCATTTGTTGGACATTAATAACATTATCATTTCTTGTTATCTCAAGAAAGCCCTAACATCATTTTACCTTCCAAATGTTAAGGTTTTCACTCGTACCTGTAAATCTCATAGTGCAATTTTCAGTCTTAGTACTTCTTTGGGAGTTTACATAATTTTTCGTTTTCTCATCAATTGATGTAGAAAATCTTTGGCACTGAATAGCTTGTTATTAGACCAAATGCCATTTGAAAATTTATCAAATATAAAACATAGCTTTGCTTTGAAATTTCAGCATTTAATGCAATTCACATGCCCAGAAGCTTTAAAGTGTCATCAGGTGTTTTTTCCTTCCATTTCTCATCTCTTTCTGTGGCCGGGTATCAGAGATTTGAAATAAGGGACTTGATATCTGTGTGCAGCACAGATATATCACGTTTATTAATCTTTGGTTTGAAATTTGAATTGCTTGAATCTTTCTGTTAAGGGAATGTCAAAGGTGATATCTGTGTGCAGCACAGATATATCACGTTTATTAATCTTTGGTTTGAAATTTGAATTGCTTGAATCTTTCTGCTAAGGGAATGTCAAAGGTGCTCAATTTGTGATTAAGTTTTGTATCATATCACAATGGCCTTTAGTTGCATTTTGTGTTGGTACCAGTGTAGTACCTCTGTATAATTTGATTTTTTTGAAGCCCGTATCATCAAGAAACCTGCTTTGACTGTTATAACTTATACAAATTGGGCTTCTCTGCAATCTCCACAATGTTTGGTGGAGAGCCACTTCAGCAGAGAAGGCTGCAATGTGTGTGAAGCCACAGAAGCAGCTTGGGGATGCAGCCAACTCTTCTGCATTCAACTTTGGCTCATTGGGGGGTTTCTTTGACACTATGAAAATATATTTCCATCATTGAAAACAATATTTATTATCAGTACTGTTAGAATTATAAAAGTAATGCAGGACAGAGATGTCTTTTTATAAATTTCAGTTAGGAAGGCAGCTAGATCACAGTGAGAGCTACTGAACTTAGGAAGAATAATCAAAATGCAAATATACGCAAAGTTTAGACCTGAACTAAACTCAACCAGTTTAGACCTGAACTAAACTCAACCAGTGTACTATTTCTTGATTAGCAAATCATTAGAATATCTAAACAGTAACCAATGTTAACACAGACTTCATTTATCACTGGATCTGATGCTAAGTAGCTCAAAATCAGATCTAAGTAAAAGATCTGATACAGATCTGAAATAATAGATCCAAACTAGAAATAGATCTAAGTTGGGTTAAATAGATCTAAACAATAATGACTGAAAAAACTCAACAGCAATATTCAGATCTGATAATCTATAATAATTAATGCTGATACATAAATCTAGTTAGATCAAACAATACAGAACTCACAACAAAAATCCAGATCTGAAGATAAAGAATAGGTAGCTTACCTTGTCCTGAAA
>ML777574.1:1002643-1024241 GCA_009831015.1 Picea engelmannii
GGTTTCCAAGGTGGCAATACTAGTTCATTCATTTTCAAGGTGACCTTATTACTTTATCATCATTGCATATGGGATACATCCCTTATGTGGTCATGTCCTTCTTTAGGGAAGGTCATATACCAACAACATACTTGATCGAGGATCAAGTTGCCCCAGAACTTTTTCTGAGGTCTTATCCACCAAGGTCCAAGACCAAGGATCAACCTATGCCATAGGCATGGGTACCCTGGACTATGTCCAGAGGCCCTAGGCTTATCTAGAGGCTTTAACTGCTTGGTCCTAGACGAAGAACCCCAGTCGTATATTGGGGGCCCTCTCAGGGGTCTTTACTGTTTGGTACCAGACCAAGAACTCCAGTCGTATACTGGGGGCCCTCTCAGGGGTCTTTAGCTGCTTGGTCCTAGACCAAGAACCCCAGTCATCTACTGGGGGACCTCTTAGGGGTCTTTTGCCATGGCACTGACTGTTTGGTCCCAGACCAAATCTCCAGGGGTGCACTGGGGGCCCTAGATCTCAGCTAGGGTCTTTGCCATCCTCCCGGAGAATGGCTCTTGCAGCTGCTATAAATTTAACAAGTACTTGTATATAACTGTTCCGAAGTGGCTGTCTTCTTCACCTTGGTCCCCTGCCCCAGTAATTATTATCTTTGTATTTTCGTGACAGAAGCAGTCTTATGATGAAGCTTCAACTTTTCCTGGTGCATTTTTCTAGGGCTTTGCTCACGAGCTGTGATCTCAAGCTCTTGTTTAGATGGCAAACGTGAACTAATTTGTTTGTGGCTGCCTTAAACTTTTGCTGTAAAAATTACACCTAGAATAGTGGTTGCCACCTGTATTCTTATCAATTTTATTAGCCATGTCACATATTTTGTCAAAGGTGTTTCTTTTGCTCACATTTTCACCTTTTGAAGTTATATCTGACACTGATGCATTTGTTTCTCCAACACTTTGAGACGATCGCATCAAAAATCCTTCAAGATAAGTGCTCTGCATTCAGAAAATACACTCATAAAACTGTCCTTTAAGAAATTGTCGTCCATACTAACGAGAAATAAGTAATCACTTCTTGGTTGTGAATACTGAAAAGTGTCTCTTTGCTCTGAGAAAACCCTTCTGGGTATCCTTTTCTCTGTTGAATTCTTGGACTGCTACGTAATCTGGTTTTGTTTTGTTTTTGAGTTAGTGATGCTCAGGAAAGCCATTTAGTGTTAGTGGGGTCATCCAGGGTTGATTTAGTATTTTTTTGAAATTAAAAGATGGAAAACCAAAAGTGTGGGAAATGATAGGCGGCATATCCTGGCTGTTTTTGGAAAATGCTGAGAAACACAATATCCCCGATGCCTGAAAATGGCTGAAAACTGCAAGAGAGCATCCCTCTGTGGTGTAGGTTGCTTCGTGTGAGTGATACTTAAAATTTCACTTTTCTTCCAAGTCAAGTAAATGTCAGAGGCCTATAGGTTGGAAGCTTGGCAAATGTCAGAGGCCTATAGGTTGGAAGCTTGGCAAATGTCAGAGGCCTATAGGTTGGAAATTTGGCAAATGTCAGAGGCCTATAGGTTGGAAGCTTGCAAATATTACCAAAGTCAGGCCTGTCTTGTGCCTGTAGACTGGATGCTTGCTGTTAGCAAGCTTACTTTTTTTAGATGTAAAGTTAGTGATCTACTATAGTGTTCTTTGAGCAGAAGGCTATTTACAAGTATCGTCAATCTTCAGTAGGCTGCCATAGAAATATTTTGTGATTTTCTATGGTATTCCTCTTGACATTCCTATCAAATCAAAATATTCAATATGTCAATTCAATATAATTTGTCTTTACTTAATTACTTCATATATTGTTCTTTCAAGATAAAGCTATTTACAAGTGTACTATCAATCTTCAGTAGTGACAGAAATATTTTGTGATTTTCTATGGTGTTACTCTATCAATTCCAATGTTCAATTTGCAGAGTCCATTCAATGTGGATCCTGATTATTTCATGTTTACCATCAATCCTCAGTAGGCTGCCATATAAATCTTTTTTGATTTTTATCAATCTTCAGTAGTGACAGAAATATTTTGTGATTTTCTATGGTGTTACTCTTCCAATGTTCAATTTGCAGAGTCCATTCAATGTGTATCCTGATTATTTCATGTTTACCATCAATCCTCAGTAGGCTGCCATATAAATCTTTTTTGATTTTCTATGGTATTCCTCTTGACAGCATATCAAATGAAAGCCCTTCTGTTTGCAGTGTCCACTCAATATATATCCTGATTATTTATAAACTTCAAATATGGCCATTATCTCTATAGTTCTTTGTTGTCAGACGGCATATTTCTATATTTCTCTAATAGAAGGCCATTTGCAATAAAGTTTCTGAGCTTACCAAAGTTGTACTATTGGTCTTCAGTAAACTGACATTATTTTTTGATTTCATATGTTATTCCTGTCAAACAGTTTATCAAATGAAAATTTTCAAGTTGCATAATTCACCGAATAAATAACTTCATTATTTAATTTCATATATGGACAACATCTCCATGCCTGTTGTGTAGTTGTACTCAAGCACGGTTTACATGATGAAATCTGATGAAATTTTATAATGTAATTCAAGGATCGAGTGATGATCTTCAGTCATACATCTTAAAAGAATTTAATCTCATCAAAATTGAATTTCTTTTAGATAGAGTTTGTTTTGAAGATAAAGAGATTTTTCTGTTCATCTTTTGGGAAGATAAATACCGTGACAAGCAGAAGTTGCAGCATAAAAAATTACACTGAAATCAAAATTTCAAAATTATTATCTAAAAGACTAAACTACTTCTAAAATCTTAGACTTCTCAAGTCTTCTCGAATGGACATGTTTTTGCAGCTGAAGACAATTGAATATTCAAAATGATATTATAAAAAATAAGTGAATAATCTTTGAATACTCTAGTAAAATAGGATTGATTTTTTTTTCACTATGCTGAACAACAATAATGATCCTTTATTGGGAAACAGGCTTCAAACAGGTATGAGAGGAGCGTTCGGAAAACCACAGGGAACTTGTGCACGTGTGGCGATAGGCCAAGTGCTCCTTTCAGTACGATGCAAGGACAACCACTCAAATCATGCCCAAGAAGCTCTGCGTCGTGCCAAGTTCAAATTCCCTGGCAGGCAGAAAATCATTGTTAGCAGAAAATGGTATTTTGATCCTCCAATCACTTGTGTAAACTTTTTACACCTAATTACCAGACACAAATTAATTGATTGTTATATGCATCTTTTAGGGGTTTCACCAAGTATACCAGAGCTGACTACTTGAAGTGGAAGTCAGAAAACAGACTTATTCCCGATGGTGTGAATGCCAAGGTGAGTGGAAGTGAATACAAGTTACTTTTACTTTGTCTGTATTTGCTTTTTTTGATGTTTAGTTGATTATTTTGTATTATTTTAATTATTGTCCTCTTTTGCTGCAGTTGCTTGGTTGCCGAGGTCGATTATCCAACCGACGACCTGGGCAGGCATTCCTGAAGCCAGCTCATGATTCTTCATCTGAAATAGTTGCTTAGATTAGTGCTTTATTATGGTTGATAAATGGAGAGCTTAAAAAGCTTGCCTTGTTCATCAAGGTGTAATCCATATCATTTTTTAATGACTCAATTTTGTCTTTATTAAGATACTTGTGATAGGGTTGTAGCAGTTGAATATTGTTCTTGATATTTTTATTTGTTTTAAAATTTGTTATTATATAAAGGTAGCATTTATTACATTTTGCACATAGTGAACTGATTCATGGAAGCTAATATACTCTTTATATTGTGATCTAATGAACTCGTCTTTATAATTCGATAATCACTTTAAAGAAGTGAGCAGGGCATGTAATAAGCACTCTAGGGAAAGTGTCAGTCAACCATCTTAAATTCCAGATTAAAGGAAAATTCTAGTTGAGTATGATTTTTGGGCTGACATTTATCATACACATCTTACTGTTCTTTCTTAACCCACCCAGTTTTCCCCAAAAATTACACCCACGCCCAAAGTCTGGCCAATTATCCAAGTGCTTGGAAGTTTTAACACTCTTGCTTAGTACTTCCTCTCATTCTGAGGATAGTACCCGTAGTAAATCCCTAGTTTCTACTCATGAATAGATCATATACTCAACAATTGGCTGACTAAGAACAAACATGTCACAAAGTGAGATTTGAACCCAAGTGATCAGGTAACAACTTTTTCTTGCAACCATTTGAGCTACACCCAATTGACAATGCTCTTGCTTATATTACTTGGATTTTTATGTAAGCACTCTAGTGGAACTGTTAGCAAATGACCTTAAATTCCAGATTAAAGGTAAATTTTAGTTGGTTATCATAAGGGTTTATATAGATTTGCAGTTATCATTATACACCCACTGTATGTACCTGTTGCTGTTAAAAAACCAACCCCACCCCCTCTGATAAAGTAGACCCACTCACAAAGTCAGGTTAATTATCCAAGTGCTTGAAAATATTACTTTTAACTCTCTTCTTTCATTATATTTGCTTGGATTTATTCAGAGTAACAATTTTATTTTAGAGCTTATAACAATTTTATTCATGCTGCGTTTGTAAGTTTACCACTTGTTTTAAAACTACCCAGTTTTCCAATTATTTTGTGGTATTCTTTTTGTAGAGTTTTGTTGGTTCATTCTATCTTGTCTTGTAAATTGGGAGCTGTGAAGGTCAATTGATTAAAGTGGGAATATTTTGTCTTTTATATTTTTGGCAACGTGAAAATATAAGTTGGTTCTGCCACCAATTCTAGCTTAAGGTAATCAACACTTTTTGCCTGGATTGTCGTTTTTTGAGAGTTTATATGGATTTGCAGTTATCATTATACACACGCACTATGTGTTCGTTGCACTATCTAAACCTACCCTGCTCCCCCCGATAACGTTAGACCCATACCCAAAGTCGGTCTAATTATCCAACAGCTTGAAAATTTAACTTTTAACGCTCTTCATTATATTGCTTGGATTTATTTAGAGTGTACGGCATGGATTTATTTAGAGTGTACGGCAATTTAATTGTAGAGTGTACAACAATTTTTTCTTCAACTTCATAATTCATATCTTCCATTTGTAAGTTTACCGCTTCTTGTTCTTAAACTACGCAGTTTTCCAACTATTTTGTGGTATTCTTTTTGTAGAGTTTGGTTCATTCTATCTCGTCTTGTAAATTGGGATCTGTGAAGGTCAATTGATTAAAGTGGAGTATTTTGTCTTTTATAATACTGGCAAAGTGAAAATATAAGTTGATCCTGCCACCAATTCTAGTTGAGGTAATTAGCACCATTGCCTTGATTGTCTTTATATTTATTATGCATTCGTCATTCCCTTATCTATTTTCATGCTGGAATCAATAGAGGTATTATTTTTTAATCTCATTTATGACCAGGCTTCTCAAAAGTTCAAGCCAGCGTTTCGTTACAATATTTAGCTTTAACTCATGGAGAGCTAGATGCCTTTGTTAAGGCAGTTAAGTAATTTATGGGGTACTTTTATATGTTTGCACACCATGTTGAGAAAGCTATCTTCTTACTTGTAGATTTTTGAACCGTTAACTTGATGCCCATACTATATGCTTATCGTATTCCCATTTAATCTGTTTTCATCACTCCTACGTTTCTTATACACGTCTTCCTATTTTCATATCAGCACATCCCCATCTGTTTTCATCACTCACGTTTCATACACATCTCATCTGCTTTCATAACTCCCATGTTTCTTATACACATCTCTGTTACTTTCATAACTCCCATGTTTCTGACACATCTCAGGTGTTTTCATAGCAGTGGTTTCATTGGCTTTTATTTCAAATCTGTTATGCTTCATACACATCTCATCTGCTTTCATAACTCCCATGTTTCTTATACACATCTCGGTTGCTTTCATAACTCCCATGTTTCTGACACATCTCGGGTGTATTCATAGCAGACGTTTCATTGGTTTTTATAACTCACATGTTTCTTATACACATTTTGGTTGTTTTCATAGCACAGTGCAATTGCTGCCTGGTTGTTATGATTTTTTTATATAGAAGGTGAACATTTAGCTTATGCTCTGTTTGCAGTATTCATCAATTCTACATATTCAAACAGGCTTACTATAGACTTCCTAAACTCCTTAATAGCCCTCTTTGAGATAGAGGCATATCTGCAAGCATAAAAAAATAAAATTGTTTAGAGTACAATAAAATAATACAACGGGATTAATACGATAACTAAGATTCCAATACATTTAAATGCTTCAGGCCTCTGCTTGGCGTTAAAATCAAAGTTCCAAACAAAGGCCATACATTCTGTTTGTGCTAAGTCGGTTCTTATCTCGATCCATTAAAAGACCAATGACCTCTATCGCTGGCACCATTGATATCTCTATTCATATCAGATGAGCATTAAATACCAATGACCTCCATAGATAAGAGATACAACGAGGCATGCTGGCTCCATTGATTTCTTCCATTAGAATGGTAGTGTTTGAGGCCTTTTGCAGGCCTTCTTTGGACATAATATCAGCGACTTGGTTCAGCGCTCTAAATACATGATGAAAAGTGATAGTCTCCAGGTCTTAAATTGAGCAAAGGATCAGCTGAAGAGTCAAGTCCCCCATCGTAGCACAGCCAGACATCCAATTAATTACCAGTTCCGAATCTCCAAATACTTGAAATTGTGAATCAGCCAAATTCCCCATCCTGTCTCAACTTGATGTCCCTAACCTAATCCAGCTTTTACTTTAAAGACACGAACATCGTTAAAAAAATAGAACCCCTCCATCACCACTAGCTAAAGAATGCTTGTCTTGCCCCATCAAAGTAGCCGTAGGGCCCTATGTAATACCCATGTTTGCCCCAACTTGTAAATATAACTATACCCTGCTAAAAGACTATGGGCAACCTGATTATGTGTGGATATTGGAATTGGTGAACTTTTTGATAGAAGGTAATGTATATATATTTTGTTACTAATTAAAATGGAAAATGTTGCATAACTGGTGAAGGGGTTGCCAAGGTAGATCATGATGCATGAGAGAGATGGTGAGGGGAATTAGTTATGGTTGAGATGACCTCTACCAGACCAGTACTCTGTTGGATTTAAATTGTTCAGACCCAAATCAGTCTTTTGACCCAACGAATTTAACTACCATCATGTTGGCAGTTGGGAAGTCTTTCTCAAGAGACAATGAGGAAATGGACAGAGTATCCATTTAGAGAACTTCTTGATCCGACCCACAAATTTAGGAATTGGACCCATGAAATCTTGCCGAGGAAGGCAAGAAAATGAAGGAGATAAGTGGACAGAAGGGAGGGTGCAAGGGGAATGGGTTTGGTGACCATTTCTGAAGAGGGAGAGCATGTGCAACTCTCTGGTTTTGAAGAGAAATGAAAAACACATTTGTTTATTGGTACATATATTGCTTGGCAATGTTTTTTGACCAAGCTAATAAACGAGGTTGCGAAGAAGATGAGTGGTCGAGGAAGCATTCATTGCAGACCCCCTTGCTTGGTGGGGAGAAAATCGATCTGTTAAGTTCCAGTGGAAGGAGGAGAGTAACTTCCGTCCATCGTTGTTGCTGAACATAAGGAAGAGTCTCTCTGAACACCATGATCTAGCTAGAGGGGTGGCCATCGGTAAATCTGTCCAGGAGTTGTTGTGTCTATGGTCAGGAGGAAAATGACACACTCCTTCCTGCAGTTGCATCACCATCTGGTTCCTATTTGGTTAAATCTTTGTAGTGCTTAGATCAGAGAAAATTTTGTACTATGTTTTAGAACTGTGTAAGTGATTTGAAAAATTTAAGTAAAATAAAAAAAGTCTTAGCTGAAGCTCATTTGATTTAATTCATCATCTCTTGACTATATGTGTGTTAGAATAAGATTTCCGGGAGTGGATGTTGTGGTTGACTGTGATGTACAGTTTAATGCATGTTTGAAAAATAATGATTGAACAGTTAAAAATCTCTATAAAACCTCTAAAAGAAGATAGAGTGGTTTTTTTGCATAATAGTGTTCTATTTTAGTATCTCTTCAAATCCTTTGCTAGAAAGTTAAGAGGATATCACTTCTGTGTGGACTTTAGGAAATGATCTCAAATATAAAAAAACATTAAAAGTCCTTAATTCTATTTGGGGCATAAATAAACATTTATGTTAAACTTATTAAACCTCTTAAATTTGGGAAGAATCCCCTTAAATTTTGCTGGACAGTAAATCTTGGTAGAATTACCGATATCACTGTGAGGATAAATCTTCGTCTTATTAGACAATCCTCTTAAATTTAGTAAGAATAATAAAAAACAGTAATAAAGAAACAAATCTACTCATTTACTCAAGAAAATGAACATATATAATTATGTTTTTAATTTATTGTAAAGAAAACAAATCTACTCATTTACCCATGAAAATGAACATATATAATTATGTTTTTAATTTCCAGAATAAAGAGATTTCCTTGAATTAAGATTTTATTTTATTATTTTTAAAATCTTAGAATATAATAAATAGTTTTCATTTCCTTTTAATTTTAGGTTTAATTAAACAAAACTTCAAATTAAACCTTACTGGTTACTCTTGACAAAGATGAATGAGATTTCCTTGGATTAAGATTTTATTTTATTATTTTTAAAATCTTAGAATATAAGAAATAGTTTTCATTTTCAAATAAAACAAAACTTCAAATAATTAAACAAAACTTCAAATTAAACTTTACTTGATAAAGATGAATGATGGCAAAGTATGGTAGAATTTCTAATTTTACTATTCAAATATATGTTAGTTAAATAATAAAAAGTATAAATATCACATATTAAATTTATGAAATTCATGCTTGTGTGCATGAAAAATGGAAATATGAAACCTTTTTTTTTATGTGCAAAAGATTTTAACTATGCTCAATTTTTCCCCATTTATGGAATTCATATGTTATTTAGTAGTTCAACGCTGTTGAATATTAGAGTTGTAAAAATCCTCCTACTTTGAAAATATTTATATAATATTTACAAACATTATTATTGAATAATCCTTTCTTTCGGAACACAGAGAATGGGGCAATGGTTTGGATTGCAAAGAGCAATGAGTTTTAAGAAATATGTTATTAAATATTAAACTAAGTTCGTAGGTGATTGGTTTTTGGAGTCCCACCTTCAGAGAGGAAGGGAGAGTACATGAGAATGAAGTCCGAAGCCATCGAAGCAATGGCTTAGACATTTGAGACTTAAATAAATTATAATATAATATTTACTTTCAGAGTTATGAACAGGGTGCATAATTATCAAGACCAAAAGTTGGAGTTGACTATTCGGAGTGGATGGGAGGGAGTGTCATAATAAATCTCGAAGCCGTTGGAGCGATGGCATGAGCGTTATAAAGTTTTTAAATGAATTTATTAATATTAAACCCTACTCTTCTAGTTGGGGTAGGAGTGTTGAGAGGAGTACACACCTTTCAAGTCCGAATTGATTTAAATATTCAATGGTATTATAATGTTATAATATTATGAATAACTAATATTGCATGTGAAGGAGGTTTAATTACTTAAATGATTTGTTATGTTAAATAATCACATGGGTTGATATAACATTTAATATATAGTAAATGGGCACAAGTTTCAAAGCCTTTCCGATGCTAAATATTTTGGGAGTTGACTCTTCTGAGTACTTGGAAGGTGGCATGTAAATAAATTCCAAACCCATTGGAGCGATGAAGAGAGTTTTAATATGTCCCACACATAATTAATGCAATAGTATTAAACCTTGCCCCTGAGTGATTGGTGGTTGTAGTAAAGAGAGGGGCACACATATTTCAATAACAAAAGACTTTGGAAATGGCTTGAATTGATGTAATAATAAATATCAAATTGAATATAGTTAATCCTTATCTCCAATAAATAATGACGTGAAATTTGGTGTGGAGTTGCGTGTTGAGAGAGGACAATGAATTATAAACATTGATTGAGATTAGTCTACTTAAGTACATATGTTGGCCTAATTAACCTTATCATGTTAAGTAGTGAATTATGTACTCTAATTAAGGTTAACCAATTTAAGTATGTTATGGCTTAACTAACTTTGTCCTGTTATAATATAATTACTTATAATCATCTTATGAGTAAAATCATATCTATACTAAATAATAATAATAATAATAATCTATTTTTAAGGTCACGACCAAGCCAGACACCAAATTGGTGTATGAGACCTCCTCTGCCCAACGATTTTACTGGTAAAGTCTATGGAGGTATACATACCCTACCCCCCTCTGGATTTGAACTTGTGACCTTTTAGGAGGAAACACATGTTTTTAACCATTAGGCCCACTTAGGCTGTAGGGGAAGAATGAAAAAAGGTAAATACCCATTAATTATTGGGCCAAAATTATTAAGTTAAGAGAATTACGTTTACAAGTCATTAATTAGAGAATATTAATTATTCCTAATAAGGTTTAAGTGATGGGATACCAAAGAGCAATTTTCTAAGAAATATCAACGAAGAATTTTAATTGGTTCATAGTAGAGGGAATATTCCTTGATCACTTTGGGCTCAGGGTAATGAGATTGCGCGAATCGCTCAAATTCTGAATGGATGGTATCGAGAGGGAATATTCCTCGATACCATAGTCGTCGGAGGGAAGCAAAGATCGCACTGGAAAAAGTCCGAGTGACGAATGGTTGTAGGCCTGTGTGAATGAAATTCCACCGTGGCAGTATATGCTAGTGCTCCGTCAGGACAAGGGTGTTACCACATTAGTTGGCGTGGACAATGAAATGTCACGAGGATGCCACATGACAGTGCGAGAGATTTTTCCTATGTAAACTCGATAAGCTTCGGAGGGTCATAACTCTTGTCCCATAGCTCAGTTCTGTGCAAACTTATTGCCGTTGGAAAGCTCTTGACGAGCAAAAGACGGTGGAGTTGTGATAGAGATGATTCAAGATTATTAGAAGAATGTAATACCCCATCTCCAAAAAGGTACTTAGGGGGTTGGGTGTGTGTCAGAGTGGTATCAGAGCGGGGAACAACACTTGGCATGTTTGGGTTCATGAACGAGTCAAATAAAATTTGATTACATAACTTTTAAGGGGTAACACCCTATTTTACCCTATTCATAAGAAGCATATTTAAACCAATACTGAAGAAAGGAACAAAACTTTCTACTGTTGTTATATGTTCTAAAAATATGAATTGTGTGTTGCTAGTGTTTCCATATAATGAAGCTGACTTCACCTTACAAATTGCACGTGTTGTTCATAAACTAGTAGATAAATAACTAACAAAAAATGTTTTATCAACACTCAAATGGTCAGTGGACAACAAGGAAAACTGCAGCGTAAAGAATGGTGACAGACCATGAGTTGGGGGAAAGCTCCCACAATAGAGAAGAAGAATTTAATGAGAGAAGGGCGGTGGAAACCCCTCAGGATTTCGCTGAAACTGTAAGAAGCCTCATGGCAGAATTACAGAGTTGTAACGCTGACAATAAAAGACTGATAAAAGAACAGGAAAAAAAAACTGAAATTAATGCAGTCATATTGCAAATCCTATCAGATATACAAACGCAGCTGCAACATGGGCCAACAAACAATAATGTAGATAAATATCATACTAAGAAAACCCAAATTCCATCTGAAATACAAAAGCATGGTCCTGAAAGTAGCCACACAAGGAGAAGCACCTCAAAGAAGGCCCAACATGGGGCCAAGAGACATGCTAACACCAAGAATTCAACTGAATAATCCTCTAGTGAGGAATTTGACAACTCCGAGGAAATGTTTAGAAGTGAGACTAGTTTACATTCTCAGAGGAGAAGAAAGAAAATGAAACATTCCAAGAGCCATGACCCTGAAGAGTTTAAGAAAGCCAAACCACCCACTTTGGATGGAGAAATTAAAAAGGGGGAAGAAGCAAAAGTTTGGCTACTTGGCTTGAAGAAATGCTTCATAGTTCATGAATACTCTGAAAACTTAAAGGCCCAAATAAACATTTTCAACTTGAATGGAAAGGCCTCCATTTGGTGGGAGGACCTTAGGAATGTGAAAGGAATCAATGAGAAGGACTTGTCATTGAAACAATTTGAGAAATACTTTAAGAAGAAGTATCTGTCTGAAAAATACTATGATGGGAAGACCAAGGAGTTTTATGCACTCAAGCTAGGACTACTCACAATAGATGAATATATCAACAAATTTCTTGAGCTGATGAGGTATGTGCCCTACATTAAGAATGAAAAGGTAAATATGCAACAATTTATTGACTGCCTCAGTCCTTCCGAGACATAATTGAGTTTGATGAACCTAAGACTTTAGAAGACGTTATTCAAAAGGCAATGCACTGTTATGAACAACTCAAGAACAAGGCAACACCTCATAAGGATTGGAAGAAGAAAAATAATTTGGGATTCAAGAAGAAGGGGTTTAAATCCTCAAGATTTAAGAGTCATGAGAAAAACTCTAAGATGACTCTTCCTACTAAAAGTGTGTATCAACAAAAATTTCCATTTCAGAGTGGTAATAAACCCTTTGGATCAACCCCGAGAAATACTGATAATACAAAGAGAGAACCATTGAAATGTTGGGGTTGTGGAGAAGAACATTCACTTAGGGACTACCCACATAGGAAACAAGACAATAGGAGGGTCTACAACATCGAGGAGACTACCACAATAAATGATGTGGCTAAAAGCATGCCACAAATTTATGCAGCCTTGTATAATAAACAAGCTGACCACCAAACTTCAGTGGTGGAGATGGAAGGTATGATTGTCAACCATCTAGTTTCCATTTTAATTGACACTGGTTCTAATCTGAGTTATGTTGCCCCTTAAACTGTTGAGAAATGTAAATTACAACAAGTAAAACATGCTAAATCATGGCTGGTACAACTGGTCACTGGAACAAAAAGAAAAGTAACAGAGGTCATACCAGTATGCCAATTCATTATGAATGGATTGTCCACCCAAACAACCCTAAACATGCTTCCTTTAGGATCTTATGACATGTTGATTGACATGCACTAGTTAACTGCCCATAAAGTCAAGTGGGATTGTTATAATAAAACTTTGGAGTGCGAAGATGAAGAAGGGAGGAACATAACCCTACAAGTAATTCAAAAGCCTCTCTCAGTGAGACAAATATCAACCCTTCAAGTGAAGAAGTATTGCAGAAAATTATGTCCTTTGTATGCAATACAAGTGTTGAACTCTATTGAGGACAATAAACCAAGCCTAAAGGACCATCCTATATTAAGAGAGTATAAAGATGTGTTTCCAGAAGAGGTACTAGGTCTACCTCCAAGAAGAGATATTGACTTTTCAATAGAACTTGTACCCGGAGTGGTGCCAATGTCTAGAGCACCCTATAGAATGAGTACAACAGAGCTAGTTGAGTTCAAACTACAATTAAATGAGATGTTGGACAAAGATTACATTCTGCCTAGTGTGTCTCTTTAGGGAGCACCAACTTTGTTTGTGAAGAAGAAGGATGGCACACTCATGTTGTGCATAGACTATAGACAACTCAATAAGATGACCATTAAGGATAAGTATCCCTTGCCAATGACTGATGACTTGTTTGACCAATTAAGGGGCGCTACAATTTTCTCCAAGATTGAATTGAGGTCTAGATACCATCAAGTCCGAGTTCAGGATGAAGACACCCACAAAACCGCCTTTAGGACGAAGTATGAGAACTATTAATTTGTGGTGGTGCCATTTGAGCTTACCAATGCACCAACCACCTTTATGTGCTTAATGAATAATGTACTCAACAAGTTCTTGGACAGATTTGTGTTGGTTTTCATTGATGATATCATAATCTATTCTAAGAATAGAGAGGAACATGAAGAACATCTCAAGTTAGTGCTTCAAGTGCTAAGAGAACATCAAATCTATGCAAAGTTTAGTAAGTGTGACTTTTTCCAAAAACAAGTCCATTACTTAGGCCATGTTATCTCTTAAGGAGTCGTAGTTGATCTTGACAAGATCAAATCCATTATGGATTGGCCTACCCCAAAAGATGTATCTGATATTAGATCCTTTATGGGCCTAGCATGATACTATAGAAGGTTCATAAATAGATTTTCCAAGATCGGTTGCCCAATCACCTCCCTTCAAAATAAAGGGAGTTAAATTCATTTGGACATCAGAGTGTGAAGAGAGATTCCAGCAATTGAAACACTTTCTAACCAATGCACCTGTGTTGAAGATTGCAGACCCAAACAAAGACTTCTTTGTGTGTACAGATGCCTGCAAGGAAGGGCTCAGAGGAGTCCTTAGGCAAAAAGAGCATGTGATTTGCTACGAATCCATAAAATTGAATGAGCATGAAATCAATTATGTGACCCACGATTTGGAATTGGCTTTCATAGTACATGCTTTAAAAATGTGGAGGCATTACCTCCTAGGTAGAATATTTTTACTTATGACAGACCATAGTGGGTTGAGATATTTGTTTGATCAACCAAAACTCAATGCTAGACAAGCTAGGTGGATGGCTCTCCTCAGTGAGTTGATTTTGAAATAAAACATTTAAAGGAAAATAAAATAGGGTGGTTGATGCCCTTAGTAGAAGTATGAAAATGATTCACTTGGAAGCTATAAGCACTTGTGAACCAGACATCAAGGAGAGAGTCAAAAGTGCACAAGAACCATATGCGTTTTTCAAGACTGTGAAATCATACCTAGAGCAAGAGCCCATAAGGATGAAATATGAGGGCTATCAATTGTTGAATCATGTCCTGCTAACTTACAAAGGTAGGTTATATATTCCAAATTGTGACGACTTGAAGAGGTTCATAATGGATGAACTACATAAAAAACCATATACTTGTCATCTGGGTTATCAAAAAATGATCACAACCACTAAGAAATTGTTTTATTGGCCCGGACTGAAAAATGACATAGCTGATTACTTAGCTAAATGTCTAGAATGTCAGTAGGTTAAGGCAGAGCACCGACATCCATCAGGGATGTTGCATCCCCTACTAATTCCCGAATGGAAATGAGAAACCATCTCCATGTATTTCATCACAGGATTGCCCAAATCAACCAAACAAAATGACACCATTATGGTAGTTGTGGACAAACTGAGCAAGGCTGTTCACTTTATCCCTATCAAGTGAACTTGCAAGGAAATATATATTTTTAGTATTTTCATGAAAGAAATATTTACACTGCATGGCATGCCTGAGAAAATCATATCAGACAGAGATACAAAATTTACTTCAAATTTTTGGAAATCTCTGTTCGCTGGTTTTGAAACTAAATTTCTATTTAGTACAACCTACCACCCTCAAACTGATGGGAAAACAGAGAGGGTAAACCAAGTGTTAGAGGACATGTTAAGGATGCATGTGATGCATCAACCCACGAAGTGGGAAGACTACCTACCACTGGTATAATTTGCTTATAACAATGGATATCAAGAGTCATTGAAGAAGAGCCCTTTTGAGGCTCTCTATGGTAGACAATGCAATATTCCAGTCAGCTAGAATAACCCAGTAGATAGAATTACACTCGGGCCATATATGCTAAAAGAGAGGGAATAATAAGTAGTTCAAATAAAACAGAATCTGAAAGTATCTTAGGATAGATAGAAAAACTATGCATATAAAAAAAGGACTCCCAGAGAGTCCAAAGTCGGGGATCATCTGTATCTCCGAGTTAGACCCAGAAAAAGTTCCTTGAGAATGGGAACTTGTGCCAAGCTGGCACCTTGGTTTTGTGGATCCTTTGAAATTTTGGACAAAGTGGGACCTGTAGCATATAGACTAACACTTCTTCCCACAGTGAAGGCACATAATGTTTTTTATGTTTCATTACTGAAAAAATACGTACATGATTCTAATCATATAATTGATTGGTATGTGATTCAAGTGGAACAAGAGGGAGAATTCCTGCCAGAGCCACAATGCATAATAGACAGGAAATAAATCCCACTCAGGAACATAACCATTGCACAGGTCAAGGTGCAGTGGAAACACTTTGGTCCAGATGAAGCTACACGGGAAATAGAGGATGCGATGAAATAATCATACCCATTTTTGTTCACTGCTGTACATAAAGAGCACAACGACATGTAGAACACCGAGGACAATGTTCCTTTAAGGAGGAGGGGATTGTAATACTCCAGTTTCCCTCAACTTGTAAATATAACTATAGCCTGCTAAAAGACTACGGGCATACTCATTATGTGTGGATGTTGGGATTGATGAAGATTTTGATAGAAGGTAATGTATACATATTTTATTACTAATTAAATTGGAAAATGTTGCATATTTGCTAAAGGGGTTGCCAAGGTAGATCATGATGCATGAGAGAGATGGCGAGGGGAACTAGTAATGGTTGAGATGACCCATACCAGACCAATACTCTACTGGATTTAAATTGTTCAGAGCCATAACAATCCTATGACCTAACGAATTTAATTACTAGTCACGCTGGTAGTTGAGAAGTCTTCCTCAAGAGTCAATGAAGAAATGGGAAGAGTACCCATCTAGAAAAATTCATAACCTAACCCACAAAATTGGGAATTGGACCCACAAAATCTTGTTGATGAAGGAAAGAAAAGGAAGGAGATTCATCGGTAGAAGGGAGGATGCAAGGGGAATGGATCTGGTGACCATTTCTGAAGAGGGAGAGCATGTGAAATTCTCTGGTTCTGAAGAGAGATGAAAAACAATTTTTTTTCTGGGTACATGAATTGTTGGGCAACGTTTTCTGACCAAGCTGATAAACAGGGTTGCAGAGAAGATGAGTGACTGAGGAAACACTCATTGCAGACCTCCTTGCTTGGTGGAGTGAAAACCGATCTTCTAAGTTCTCGTGGGAGGAGGAAAGTAACTCTTTCAAAGCATCATGATCTAGCTAGGGGGTGGCCAACAATAAATCCGTCCAGGAGCTGTTGTGCCTACGGTTGGGAGGAAAAGAGCTCTCCTTCTAACAATTGCATCACCATCTGGTTCCTAGATGAGTATATTTGGTTAAATATATGTAGTGTTTAGATCAAAGAAAATTTTATGCTATGTTTTAGAACTATATAAGTTTGATTTATGACAAAAGTGACTTGAGAAATTTAAGTAAAATAAAGAGAATGTCTTAGCTGAAGCTCATTTGCTTTAATTCCTTATCTCTTGACTATATGTGTGTTAGAATAAGATTTCTGGGAGTGGATGTTGTGGTTGACTGTGATGTACAGTTTAATGCATGTTTGGAAAATTATGACTGAACAATTAAAAATCTTTATAAAACATCTGAAAGAAGAGAGAGTGATTTTTCTGCAAATCATGACTGAACAATTAAAAATCTTTATAAAACATCTGAAAGAAGAGAGTGATTTTTCCGCATAATAGTGTTCTATTTTAGTATGTTCTCAAATCATATGTTAGAAAGCTTAGAGGATATCAGATATGTGTGGAGTTTAGGAAATAATTCCAAATATGAAAAAACATTAAAAATACTTATAAATGATTGTTGAGGAAAAATAATTAGGAAATAAACATGAAAATTTCCTAATTGAATTAAAATACAAAATTTTTCAAAATTCTATTTGGGGTATAAATAAACATTTATGTTAAACTTGTGTTAAATCTTCTAAATTTGGGAAGAATCCCCTTAAATTTTGGTGGGTAGTAAATCCTAATATAAATACCAAATTTACTGTGGAGGTAAATTTTTGTCTTAGGACCAATCCCCTTAAATTTGGTATGAATAGTACAACACAATAATAAGGAAACAAATCTACTCATTTACCCATGGAAATGAATAGATATAATTATGTTTTTAATTTCCAGAATAAAGAGATTTCCTTGGATTAGGATTTTATTTTATTTAATTAAACAAAGCTTCAAATTAAACCTTACCAGTTATTGGTGTAAATGTGCAATCCTATGCTCTCTGGGAAAGGATGAATAATGGTAAAGTATGGTAGAATTCCTAATTTTACTATTCAAATATTGCTAGTTAAATAATAAGAATTATAAATATCACATATTAAATTTATGAATTCATGCCTGAAAAATGGAAATATGAAATCCTTTTTCTATGTGCAATTTTTTTTAACTATGCTTAGATTTTTCCCCATTTACATAATTCATATGTTTCCCAGGGAATATTAGAGTATTTTTAATTATTAGTGTTCAAATACATGGAGTTATAAAAATTCTCCTACCTAGAAAATATTTATATAATATTTACAAACATTACTATCAAATACGCAGAGAATGGGGCAATGGTTTGGAGTGCGAAGAAAATGGATTTTAAGAAATATGTTATTAAATATTAAACTAAGCTCGTGGGTGATTGGTCTTCGGAGTCCCACCTTCGGAGAAGAAGGGAGAGTGCATGAGAATGAAGTCCGAAGCCATTGGAGCGATGGCCTAGACATTTGAGACTTAAATAAATTATAATATAATATTTACTTTCGGAGTTACGAATGGAGCGCACAATTACCAAGACCAAAACTCTATTCGGAGTTGACTATTTAGAGTGGATGGGAGGGAGTGTCATAATAAATCCGGAAGCGTCGGAGCGATGACACAGGTGTTATAAAGTTTTTAAATGAATTTATTAATATTAAACCCTACTCTCTTGTGGTTGGGGTCAGAGTGTTGAGAGGAGTACACAACTTTCAAGTTCGAATTGATTTAAATATTCAATAGTATTATAATGTTATAATATATCTAATATTGCACGTGAAAGAGGTTTAATTACTTAAATGATTTATTATGTTAAATAATCGCTTGGGTTGGTATAACATTTAATATATAATAAATGGGCACAAGTTTCAAAGCCTTTTCGGGTGCTAAATACTTTCGGAGTTGACTCTTCGGAATACTTGGAAGGGGACATGCAAATAAATTCCGAATCCATCACAGCGATGGACAAAGTTTTAATATGTCCCATGCATAATTAATGTAATCATATTAAACCTTGCCCCTATGTGACTGGTGGTCGGAGTAAAGATAGGGGCCCACCTATTTCAATATCGAATACTTTGGAAATGACTTGAATTGATGTAATAATAAATATCAAATTGAATATAGTTAATCCTTTTCTCCAGTATATATATATATATATATATATATATATATATATATGTTAAATGACGTGAAATTTGGTGTGGAGTTGAGTGCTGAGAGAGGACAATGAATTATAAACATTAATTGAGATTAGTTAACTTAAGTACATATGTTGGCCTAATTAACCTTATCATGTTAAGTAGTGAATTATGTACTTTAATTAAGGTTAACCAATTTAAGTTTGTTATGGCCTAACTAACCTTGTCCTGTTATAATATAATTACTTATAATGATCTTATGAGTAATAATTAAATAAATACTAAACTACTTCTAAGGGGAAGAATGAAAAAAGGTAAATAGTAAATACCCATTAATGGGCCAAAATTATTAAGTTAATTATTTGTCTAAGAGAAAAGTACGTTTACAAGGGTCATTAATTAGGGAAAATTAATTATTCCTAATAAGGTTTAAGTAATTGGATACCAAAGAGCGGTATTCTAAGAAATATCAATGAAAATTTTTAATTGGTTCATAGTAGAGGGAATATTCCTTGATACCTTGGGCTCGAGGTAATGAGATTGTGTGAATCGCTCAAACTCCCAATGGATGGTATCGAGAGGGAATATTCCTTGATACCATAGTCGTCAGAGGGAAACAAATATCGCGCCAGAAAAAGGTTCGAGCGACGAATGGTTGTAGGCCCGTGTGGAATGAAATTCCACCGTGACAGTATAGGCTAGTGCCCCGTCTGGACGAGGGTGTCACCACGTTAGTTGGCATGGACACTGAAATGTCACAAGGATGCCACATGACAGAACGAGAGATGTTTCCTATGTAAACCCGAGAATCTTCGAAGGGTCATAACTCTTGTCCCATAACTCATTTCTGTGCAAAATTACTATCGTTGGAAATTTCTCGATGAGCAAAATACGATGGAGTTGTGATAGAAATGATTCAAGATTATTAGAAGAGGCAAAAAAGTAATACCACATCTCCAAAAAGGTACTTAGGGGGTTGGGTGTGTGTCACCCTCCCTACCTTGGATATAAGGGAATGAGCCAAAATCATCACTTTAAGAGTCTTATATGGGACTCTAATACAACTGAAGATTTCTGATTTGGGATATATGCACTGAAAAGTGGGTACTGCCTTGAAATATTGTCTGGTTGTGCTTTTCTAACTACGTGCACTGAATTGATGTCTGTCAATGCCTATGGTGTTTCAACAGTGTGTATATTTTGATTATATGCTCATTTGCTTCTCCCTGAATATGAGCCAAGCTAACAATAATCATGCAGATATGAAACATAAGTTAATGTACATGTTTCCAGATGCCATTTGAGCATGCTCTAGTTTCCCAAACCCTTTGGCTTTACGTTGCCATATCCCCAATGTGTTATCTATTTATCAAGTGGCCTTGGTAAATATTATTTCCAAGACAAATTAAGGCACTTTTTGGAAGAAATCAAAGCTTTCAGATAAGGTAATTTTACTTAGACGGTTTTCTTAAAAAAATCAGAGCTTGTTGATAAGGCATAATTTACCTATAGGTGGATATGTGGCTGCTATGCCAGAGATCTTTCATGACAGGGAGAGTGCATTCTTTTGGTGTGTTAACCATGGTAATAAATTGAGCAAAAACATGACATCGAGTTTCTTTGGGTATGTAGTAGAGTAGTTTGGAGCACATTTCAGTTTTAACACACTACAATTTTACATTGTCATTAATGTGCACCGTAGTCTTGCGTTGGCGTGAATGTGAATGTTTTATTTTGGATGTTTGTCCAAGAAACTACGGTCTTACGTTACTATGAATGTGAAGGTTTTGGATATTCTGCAAGGTTTTTGGATACCGTGCAAGGTTTTTGGACATTTGTGCGAAGATTATTTGCAAAAGGGTTTCAGCAAAGACTTTGTCTTTATGTACAATATTTCAAACATGTCAATCAATTGCATTCTTTGTTTATTTCAGTTCTCCTGACCATATGGTTTATGTTCTTTTGAGTGGATATTTGTATTGTATAAAACACTTTCTTAAAATATTTTTTTAGAGAATCAAATTAGCGAGGCTTTTTGAAGTGACTACTAATTGGTAATATATACATGCACTATTTCAAAATGAATTGGCTGTCAATGTAACTTACAAGTACAAAATTCAAAAATTAGAGTTGGATTTGCCAAAACACCATCATTCATATAGATTTTAATTCACAGTGAAACAAATACAATGGGCGAGAGGATGTTGGTCAATGTTGTTTAGGGCCATGCCCCATCTAGTAGTTGATGCTTTGGGGACTTGAGCCCATGACAAGTGTCAATGTATGTGGGCCAAGTGGTCAAAATGTACATGTGCTCATGTTGCTTGTGAATTTCTTGCAGCCTTACAAGCAAGCCCATGACAAGTGTCTAAGGTAGCTAGAGAGGTAGTGGGGGGGCCCAGAGGGTCCATCCATAGTGATAATAGTGGAGGCCATTCAATGTAAGGTGGACTAGGTCCACTATATTATTAAATAAGACCCACTATGGTAGTTAGATATAATAAATGGGTAGTTAGATATAATAAATGTAAGAGGACTTCTTAGAAGGTTCTAC
>ML777574.1:1024291-1058934 GCA_009831015.1 Picea engelmannii
GTAGCACTATATAAAGGGGTTCAAGCAATGTAATGGGACATGAAGAGAATTATTGTATTTGGAGCGGTAGCTCAATAGGAGGATGCCCCCTCGAAGAGGCAAGTGAACAGGAGAGGATCCCTTCCATAATAGGATCCATTGTACGGTGTTGACCTACCTCAAGGGTTTGATAGTAATAAAGGATATTTTGCATATTGTTCTTGTATATTTGTTGTGGTGCTGTGGACTAGGTCCACTATATTATTAAATAAGGCACACTATGGTAGTTAGATATAATAAATGGGTAGTTGGATATAATAAATGTAAGAGGACTTCTTAGAAGGTTCTACTTCTAGAAGATTCATCCTCTAGAATGTTCTTAGGTGATGGTAGCACTATATAAAGAGGTTCAAGCAATGTAATGGGATAGGAAGAGAATTATTGTATTTGGAGCTGAAGCTCAATAGGAGGATGCCCCCTCGAAGAAGCAAGTGAACATGAGAGGATCCCTTCCATAATAGGATCCATTGTATGGTGTTGCCCTACCCTAAGGGTTTGATAATAATAAAAGAGGTTTTGCATATTATTCTTCTATATCTATTGTGGTGCTTTTGTATTCAGTATTTGTGGTGATTATATTTGTAGATCTATTTAGGTTCTTAACAAAGTGTCAATGTAGGACATTGTTTGTCAATGTATGAGGGCCTAATGGTCAAAATTTACATGTGCTCATGTTTCTTGTGAATTTCTTGCAACCTTACAAGCCTGGACAAAGGAGGGTGAGAGTGTAGGAAACAATTTGTCAATGTGTAGGGGATCATTGGTTAAATTGTGTTCCTATTCTTGTTGATTGAGAACATATTTTCAATGGCAAGGTTCATTGTGGTTCAACCCAATAGAACAAGGCATAGAAGGTGGCTAAGTGTGGGATTACCGAGTTAAATGGGTTGGGGGAGGGGTTGAGAGGCACCCTATGCATGGTGCATGGGGCCCTCTGCCAATACTCAAGTTGTTGTAGATGTTCCATTTTGATTTTTGCGGGGTTGTACAATGATTTGCATTAAAAAAATAACACTTTGCATCGTACCAAGGGAACTTATGAGATGAAACATCATTTAAAAAATTGCCATTTTTTTTTTTTTTTGAACCTAGAAGAGAGCTTTAATTCTAATATGAGTGAGACCCACACGGTGTGAAACTCTATGGTCCAAGGTAGGTGATTTCATATTAAGGAAATGTGTTAGGATAGATAAGTAGGGGTAATATCATTGATACAAAAGTTTTACCTTTTTCCATCCGTAGAATGTAGATGTCAAATTTTCAGGTAATCAATGCACTCAATTTCAGATATGAAAATTACTTCCAAGTGATCTCAAATAGTAAACTAGGGATGCTATCACTGAATATTCTTACACTGAAATTATGATAGAAAATTATAGCAGAAGCACAAATACTAGAGAGAAATCATTCATACACAAGAGACACACAATTTATGTACTGTAAAATTTTTAGATTGAGAATTTATGAGGACAAAAACAATCCTCTCAGCAAATTAGAAATTCAAAAAAATTCCCGGAAAACCCTTCCAACTTTCTGTACAGCCTGTTGACGTCACTTGTACAGTTTATAACATCACCTATATAGTATACATGTGTGGTACGAATTGTACATATCCACACATGCAACTGTTTCTACCTATTGTATGATCCACACATGTGGTACAAACTGTACGGATCACACGTGTGGCCTATCTTCCTCTTCCTCTCACACATGCGACTTGTCTTCCCTCTTCCTCTCACACGTGCGGCCACTCTCTTGGTTGAAAAATTCAGAAAATTAGAACAAAAAACCCTAAGCAAGAAACATTAGGCCAGATTTTCCAAAGTGAAGAATTTCCTTTGCTGAAATTGCCACCCAATCTTCTTAGTACAAGTACTCATTCACTTATGCCAACTCTATAATGTCACAATGAGATGTGATAATGTCTCCTCACATTGCCTCTCCTTTTATAGGAGTTGAAGTCTAATGAGTTAGTTTATGAACCCCTTCTAAACTCAACATTAAATTATAATTGTTTATTCCTCCATATGGGTGTGAAGCTCCAACATGTGGGTGTGAAGCCCCAACCAGGACCCAACTCAATACACAAGGGGTTTTCACAAAATGAAAAATGTAATGTGAGTGCCAACAATGATTCCCACATTCTAGACACCAAGGCCAATGTGGGAATATCTCTTGATGCTACAGAACATCTACACTCCCTCTTAGCAAGGGAGGTATTCCATCCACCGTCACTTGAAAGTAGATCTGTCTCCCACAATGGAAGTGGCTCTGCCTCCCACACTAGATCCACTACTACAACTTCTCCCTCTAACACATAAGCAAATTCCATTGTATGACATGGACCCTTCTTGGAAGACACCCTGATCTTAGAATACTCCTACTTTTGAGCATCCTTCTTGGATTCATCAACCCATGACACCTTCTTAACAAACTTGGAAGACTCCTCTCTCCCACTTGAACCTGAAGGTTGAATTCATCTAGATGGATAACTATCCCTCTGAACCTGTTGACTCCCTTTGAAGTCGAACTTCCTCTTGACGGACTTGGAATACTGCTCCTTCTCATTAGATTTTGAAGGATAACTCATTCCGAGTTGCACAACCTTCGGAGCTACCTGCTCCTTGTTCACTGCCACTTCGCTACTGACCATAACTCGCATAGGTTGTTCCTTTATCCTATACAAGTTGCTCTCTCTAATTCCAAGAATCACCACTGTGTATGAGATAGATCCTTTGGGATTTATCAACACCTTTCCATCCATGAACACTACATCAAATCCATTCTTCTCAATCAATGAGACTGAGAACACACTCCCCTTGAGTTCTGGCACCCATATCACATTTTTCACTCTCAACACATCTCCTGACTCCATCCAGAATGACACTGTTCCAGATCCTTTCACTCCATGCTTGGTACCCATACCAAGTTTCACATACAAATCTAAGTCAAACTCTGTGAAACTCTTGAACAAATCCCGTGCTCCTGTCATATGACATGTGGCTCCACTATCCACCAACCAAGTCCCACAAGCAAAAACTGTTCCAAAAAGGGAAGATACTAATAAGAAATCCCTCTGAAGACTTTCTACAACCTCATCTACTTCTACTCATGATGCCTGCTACTTCCCTTTCCCTTTCTTCCATTGTGGAAACTCTGAAGCATAGTGACCTAGTGTATGACAAACAAAACACTTAACCTTGCTAAGGTCCTTCTTCTTCCTCCGTTCTGGATATGCCTCTCTCCTTGGAGAATCGTTTCTTCTACCCTTCCTAGAATGAGTAGCTAGGGCTAGGTTTTCATCATGAATACCTCTCTTCTTTCCATTCCTAGATTTTATCTGAGCCTATTCTTGGATGCAATCGATCCACAATCTGTCAAATGGTGGAAACTTCTCTCGTGCATATATAACATGCAAAAATGGTTCCCAAGACTCGGGAAAAACATTCAATGCCACATTAACCAAATGTGTGTCATCCACTGCTTCACTAATGGCTACAAGTTGATCATGAATCCGAGTGATCCTCATGAGGTAGCTAGAAATTGTATCTAATTTAGACATCTCAATAGATCAGAGCTGGGGCCTCTTCGACTTGTATTCCCGCTTTGGTATAAACCCACCAAAGCATCATACATATCCTTTGTTGTCTTCTTCTTGGGAATATGAGGAATCAAATGATCCTTCACAAAATCCAACAACACCCACTTGGCCTTGACTTCTCTCTTCATATGGGTTGCCAATTCCCATGGATCTTGTGGATCTAAAATCACCATCTCAACATAATATTTGAGATCATTATCTTCCAAGAGAAAAAAGATCCTAGCCTTCTAGGCCAGGAAATTAGTGGCTCCATCTAACTTATCCTCCACTCTAAGAGTGCTCACCATTATGACCTGCCTAGAACAAAAAATATACAACAATTGTGTTTCAAGATATGACTCCCTCTCTCTCTAGAGCCTATGCTCCAATACCATGTCAATTTTTCAGGCAATCAATGCACTCAATTTTAGATCTAAAAATTACTTCCAAGTGACCTCAAACAATAAACTAGGGTTGTTATCATTGAATAATTTCAAACTAAAATTATGACAGAAAATTATAGCAGAAGCACAAAGATTAGAGAGAAATCATCCATACACAAGAGACCAAATTTATGTTTTGTAAATTTTTAGATTGAGAACTTCTGAGGACAAAAACAATAGTCTCTGCAAATTACAAATTCAACAAAATTCCCCCCAAAACCCTTCCAACTTGCAAATTTATTCTACGACCCTTTGACATCACATGTACAATCCACACATGTGGTACATACTGTATGACTCCATACATGCTACTGTTTCTTCCTGCTATCTGGTCCACACGTGTGGTACAAACTGTACGGATCACACGTGCGACCTATCCTCCCTCTTCCTCTTACATGTGTGAGCTCACATGTGCGACCTCTCTCTTTTGGCTGAAAAATTCAGAAAAAAAGAATAGAAAAACCCTAAGCCATAAACCTTAGGCCATATTTGACAAAGTGAAAAATTTCCTCTAATGAAATTGCCACTCCAATATCCTTGGCACAAGTGCTCACTCACTTATGCCAACTCCATAATGTCACAATGAGATGTAATAATGTATCCTCACATTGCCTCCCATTTTATAGGAGTCTAATGAGTGATTTTAGGAACCCCTTCTAAACTAAACATTAAATTAGAATTGTTTATACCTCCATGTGGGTGTGAATCCCCAACCAAGCCCTAGCTCAATTTACAAGGGGTTTAAAAAAAATGAAAAATGAAATGTGAGTGCCAACAATGATTCCCACATGCCCTACACCAAGGCCAATGTGGAAATACCTCTCGATTCTACAAAACATCAACAATAGATATAACTAGAAATGGTGTCAAGGTTTCGTTGCGCACATCTAGGTATGTTAATCTTATCAATAAGAGACTCCACACCATCAAACTCTAAGGAAATACATGTTTTCTTTGGTTCAAGAACAAGGTTTCATATGTTGCTTAATTGAATCAACCATGTTTTTTAATTGAATTTCAATTGCCACACTTTGTTCAGTGGGCCTTTGAGGAAGGGCATGGCTTAGAGCCATTTGTATTGTGTGGTTTGCATGTGTCTAAAGAATGTGTTGGCCTTACTTTATTTTCAATGTTGTCGGTAGGGGTGAGGCATTGGAAGGCCAAGCTTTAACATTAGGGTATTAGACATCAACTAGTGAAAAATTCCACTTAAGATTGGCCCATGTAATCAAGTTCTCGATCATGTCGTCAAATAAGTTGAGTGAATGCCTTGTTGATAACTAGATATTTTGTCTCAAGGTTTCATGTATCAAGGTCGACACCATTTCTAGCATGTGGATATAACTAGAAATGGTGTCTCAAGGTTTCGTTGCATACATTTAAGTATGTTAACCTTATCAATAAAGAGATCCCACACCATCACACTCTAGGAAAAAAAAATCTATTTTTGGGTTCAAGAACAAGGTTTCATATGTTGCTTAATTGAAATAACCATGTTTTATGCTTGGATTTCAATTGCCACACTTTGTTTATTGGGCCTTCGAGGAAGGGCTTGGCTTAGCGCCATTTTTCCTTTGTGCTTTGCAATGTGTTGGTCTTGCCTTAATTTCAATGTTATTGCTAGGGGTGAGGCATTGGAGGGCCAAAATTTAACATTAGGGTATTAGGGATGAACCTTTTGAAGTGGTCCACAACAACCTTATTGATATTAGATAGTGAAAAACTTCCTCTTAATATTGGCCCATGGAATCCAATGCTCGAACATATCATCAGATAAGTTGAATTGAGTGAATGCTTTATTTAAAAAGTTTTCGGGTAGAGGATTGATATGATTCATAGTGTGATTTTCCTTCAAATAAAATCGATAATGACCATCAAAGGCAATGCTCATTACAAGATAGGCCAATCTTGAGGGATGATGCTTTTCATGCTAGAAATTGTTCTTATTTTTTCCAGGGATTTTAAATACTATGAACAACAAGAATGCATAGAAGTTTAACCAAACAAGGGGTTAATATAATAGTTTGAAGAGAAATGCCTTGATAAACATTTTTGCAAGGGATTTTCAAGCTTCCTTGCCTTCCACAACTTGAATCACCCATTTGGTGTACATTTATTGATCTTGCAACTTGGTTTTGATGAAACCCAAGGAACTCCAACTTATTGAGTGATAAAAAAATGCTCCCAACTAGCTTGGTGGAAACTTGGCCTCTTAATAGACTTATCCCACAGAAGGTTGTCGAGGGATTTCTCAAGGGTCCATAAGCTGCATTTGATGGGATTGATGTAAGAACACCCTTGGGACTTTGTAATCTTGTAAACCCAAATTTTTTTATTTTTAGGTTTGTGTTTTATTTCCATTTTTTTTTTCATTGGCTTTTGTTCATTTAGATTTTTATTAGTGACGAGGTTCCAATATTTTGACTAACACGCACTCATCTATTGGAATCAGATTCTAAATTTTGGATAGGTTGTAGAGGTGATTATATTCTATCTTCACATCAAATTCAAACGTAGATATGAAGTTTAGAGTCCATGTCCAAGTTTATAACTAGTGTGTAGTTTGGATCTGGGGCCAATGATGGAAATTTTCTTGGAGAAAAGCTCAATTTGAAGAAGTTTCCTCTGCACACATTTTCATGGAATACAATCACAAAATAGATCTAATTTCAAATGAAGCTCTTACTCCTCGGGAAGGACCTCTGATGGAACAAGAATTCAGGGACAATATCCCTTTGGTATTTGTTCAAAAGTCACTTTATTGGTGAATGCTTATTGGCCTTAACAAAGTTTGCTTTCTTTTTTTAGAGTCAGTCAATTTTTTCTAGGTCAGTGTATTACGGTTGGTAAGAATCCAGTTTGGACATTTTGATCAGTGTATATGTCACAAGTCTATATTGATGATGACACTTTGGTAACATGAAATTGAGTTGAAAGGCTAGTAAATGTGTATTTTGATTTCCCTTTTGAGATATCAAATACAAATATCTTTTTCTTGAAAACAACCCCAATGTGCTGGTATTTTCACATTTTATTTTTATGTTGACAAAGTTTTAGTATTTTGATCAACGTGTTTTCATAATTTAGTGTCAAGGTCTGAAATTTGGATATGTACTAGATGACATATTCCTCTATCCATTCACTAAATTTCATAAAAAAATATTAAGTAGTATTATACTCAAGCTATCCTCAATTTAGAGATTGTGTACTTAATTTTCTAGAAACATGGGTTTAGTATTTTGATTTGCAGACAACGATAGTTGGAATTAGACATTGAAATTTTTAAAGGGTGTATAAGACTTCCTCTATTTTCCCTCTAAAGATCAGGGTTTCCCAAGGAAATGAAAATATTTTGGAATTGCATAGTGATCATTTCAAGTATACATATGAGATTTGTAATTGAGCAAAGACCTCGACTTTCTATTGATTTGGTCTTTAGTCACTGTTGGTGGTATAGTGTGATTTATAGTGTCGTGTATAGGATTTGTGAATGTAATAAGACCCAAGAGCATTGGACATTTATTTAATAAAATCGTAGATGTCGCTGTGATTTTTTTTGCCGTGTTTTTTTATATATTTTATTATAGGTGTGTGAAATATCTGTTCAGATTAATGCATTTACAATTTTGTGGTTTGATATGAGTTCTTTTTCCATGTGATTTTGATTTGCAAGTCTTCGGGTACTACATCATGTGGTATCAAAGTGGTTTGTTGTTGTTGTTAAGACTCCAAAGTGGAAGACAATTTCAACGAAATGCAACATTGGGTAGAATTGTTCAAGAGAGGAGCAAATGATCTCGTGGATGATGTGGAAATGGAGAGGTTAACATAGATAGAGTTGTTGGCACAATCCATAAAATAATTTGAAAGATGGTGTAGAGAGAAAGAGGTCATGGAAAACCCCCAAGACAAGAAAAATATGATGTTAATGACCTTACAACAATGATGAGGAGAGTGATGGCTAGAATGAATTTCATGGATGCACAAAGAAGAGGTATTGTCCAAACAAATGACAATGATAATGAAACAAAGGTGGAGATTGCAAGAAAATAACTAAAAGAGCAAGTGATTTTTGAAGAAAGAATGATTAGAGAAATCAAAAGTATTTGATGCAAACCTAAAATTGAATATTTATTTATTTTGAAAGTTTAAATATTGATAAATTGATAGATTGTAGATTGGATGGGAGAAATGGAAAAGTATTTTGAATTTGAACAAATTAAAAATATCAAGGGTTAGTTTTTCATATACAAGAGAAAAAAATCATACTTATTTGTGTTGGGATAAATTGCAATTGGAAAGAGTATGAATAAATATAGAGGATTAAGACCTAGAAGGTAATGATAGTGAAGTTGAAAATAAAATTTCTATCTATAAATTATGCTATGAATCTATTGAAAAGATTGCAAGATTTGAAGAGATCACTGTAAAATAGTACATTAAGGAATTTTATAGACTTTCTATAAACTCTGGACAAAATGAGGATAGTTTGGAATCAATTGCTAGGTATGTGAATCAAGTTATGCAATTCAAGATTAATTTGATGTGTTAAATTTTTATTCAATTGTAGAGGCTTATCAAGTAGTCTTGAGAATTGAGAAGAAATTACAGAGAAAGCAACATACCATGAGGAGAGGTCAAATATTTGGGAAAGGACAACATGGAGAAAAGAAAGAGGAATGTGAAGCAAGCTCCAATGTCGTGGACCATCATATTGGAAAAAGATTCCATGCCGATAGAGGAAGAGGGACAACAAGAGGTAGAGGTTGAGGTGGTAGATTTAAAGGCATTTGATTTATATGTGAAGTGAAAAGCCATATGTCATTTGAATACCCAAAATTGACGAGGGAAGGAAGAAGACAAGAGGGAAACTCATTGCTGAAGTAGAATCGACAATAATAGCAAGGGAAGTAATTAATGCAGAGTCAGAGTGGGGGAAATTTAATGATGAGGAAAATATTATTATAGTTTGAGAAAGAGGTTGATAAAGAACCAGAACAAAGGAAGACAATCTTCAGAATAAAATGAAAGATATGAGGAAAGTGTTGTAATTTGGTTATTGATGGTGGTAATTTAGAAAATTTAGTGTCCACTGAGGTTTTTCATAAATTGAATTTGAAGGGTACACATCATTCGAAAGCATGTAGAGTGTCATGGTTATAAAATGGGAAAGAAGGTCATTGTGAAAGTGCAGTTTTTGATTGATTTTAATAATGGGGGTTATAGTTGATCCAAAATGGATCCGGGAAGGCCTAAAAATAAAAGTTCTCGGAATCAGACGAAACCAACACCATTGCGTCGGTCTCGTCGCGCTTATTTTGTCCATATAATTTTCTCTGCAAATGGACACCGTATGCGAAAGACATCACGTTCTAATCGATTTCCCAAACATGTAAAAAGTCGACTGGTCAAAGTCAACATGGCGTACTGCTGACGTCAACAGTACAACAACTCACGTCAGTAGGACATGTGGAAACACAAGGAGGTGACACGTGTCACTCGGTTTTGGCATTTTATGAACTTTGTTGGACCAATAGAAAAATGTCACGTGGCACTGTATGGATGTGACACATGGCAATCCGTACATGACGTGGTCAAATGAAAAGCTGACATGTGGTAGTACGAACGACAGGTGGTAGTACGGATGATGACGGGGTGAATGGGTAGTACAGATGCTGATGTGGCAGATGATTGGGAAGGTGACTTGGCAGTACGGATGCTGACATGGCACGACACGTGGCTGTACAATAGTGACGTGGCAACTGACCGTGCATGATGATTGGGTTGCTGACTGGGTGCTAACTGTATCGTACGGATGAATCATCAGGTGACACATGGCCCAATCAGAGGGTTCCACATGGCACCCTGGATTTTTCCAATATTGGCTAGGTAAAAAAATTGTTCCACCTCCGGGGGACTTGAACCCCCGACCTTTGGGCATGGTCAACGGACTAAGCACCATGCACTGGCCACATGGGCGTGTTTGGTTCTTAGTTATACACATGACGGAATTTAATTTTAAAATGAAGTTTGGTGCGTTTTTGGGGATAGGCCCCAGTCGGCGGGGGGCTAGCTCACGACCATGGATAAGAACTAGGAGCTAAAGCACAATAGGAGGGCGCGTGGAGAGTTGGGGCCAGGGCACATGGCACCATATGACCCAGAGTTTGGGCTTTATTGGAGGGTTAGGGCCAATGCCTACCCTAGGGACATATGGAAACACCCATATGACCAGGGGCCAGGGAGAAAGGAGTTGCGCCACATTTTTTGCAAATTTGGGTTTTGCATTATATTATATGTTTTTTTTTGGTTTTTTATGCCGATTTTGGGAGATTTTGCCCATTTTTGGGAGATTTGGAGCCCGATTTGAGGCCAGATCTTGGGAGGAAGTTGGGATAGGATCACCAACTCAAATCCTATATAAATCAGAGGTTTTTTACAGACCAAGAGGTTCATATTGGAAGAATGATGAGGAGTTTATGAAGCTTGAAACCATTTTTATGTAGGGAAGCCATTGAGGAAGCAAACTTTGGAGGCTAATTCCGGGATCTACGATCAACCTTTTTCAGTGCCGTCAGTTGTGTTGGATTCTTGAGGTCGAGCAGAACACAACCAGACCAATTTGTAATCCTTTTTACATTTTTTTGATGTACTTTTGAAGCATGAACTTTGGAGGCTAATTCCGAGATCTACGATCAACCTTTTTCAGTGCCTTCAGTTGTGTTGGATTCTTGAGGTCGAGCAGAACACAACCAGACCAATTTGTAATCCTTTTTACACTTTTTTGATGTAATTTTGAAGCATTGAAGAGAAATAAGAAATCCTCACCCACTGAGACAAAGGCCTGGAGACATAGGCAATCTTGCCGAAATTCGTTAACAACTTTGATGTTATGGTTTGATGTTCTCTGTGCTTATATTCTGATCTTCATTTCCTTATGATGGCTGTTATAATATCTCATTAAGTTCTTCTTCTTTCCTTAATTCTTAAATGGTAATTGAACACATGCTTAAAACTTAACCAAGTCTTTAAAGATCAATTTCAGATCAAGTGGTATCAGAGCAGGTTGACAGTTGGTTGTTTGAGTTTGCATGATTACCAGGGAAAAGATGAGTCATGGTGAAGGAAAACTTGTAGAAGGGGTTCCTAAGATTGGATAAAGAAAGAGGAATTCTCAAAGTGAGGATATGGCATCGGAAGAAGGCATGTCTCAGAACGAGATAGAGTTGCAAAATAATTTATTCACCATATCTGAGATGGTAAAGGTCTTATATGAGGATTACTTGGAACAAAAGAGGTTTTTCCAAGGGGAAGATTCCAAACAATACAAAAGTGAAGAAGGAGAGGATCCTGCTTGTTGATTTTTCACTAATATAGGCTCAAGCATGGAGTTCATTCCATTTTTAGCATTTTACTTGAACCATAGACAATTGCAGTTACACCATAAACAATTTTCTGTAGTAACCAAGATCACAAGAAGAAAACACCATGAAAAAGTACACAAGAAGTATCCTGGGAAACCCTTCTCAACAAGGGAAGAAAACCCAACCAGTTCTTTTCTATATTATTCAAGAGAAATACCTCCCACACCATAAACCTAACACACAAAAGGGTGATCACAAAACCTAGAAATCTAGCACCCAAGAGAGGTGCACACTTCAGCCCTAGAACTTGTACTTTTTGAAATTTCCAAAATCACACTTGTGTTGTGTTTCCTCAATGGGGAAATTACCTTTATTTATATTAGACTGGACATATCAAAAGTAGTGTCTATTGGAACAACAGGGCCGACCTCAATAACTCAAAATATAATTAATAATTACCATATTAATTATCTTTTACATTAATTATCTTTCACTTTATGGTGGGGCCGACTTGTACCCTTTAAATCACAAGTAGGGTTACAGGTAAGTCTGACTCTTAGACAATATAGCAAGGGATCTCATACACCCACTAGTGCTCAACCACTAGGGGAAAGTCCACCTGTGCTCAGCCATAGGGACGCCCAAGTCTCTATCTCACTGCGTCTCACAGGAGAATCATCGAAATACACACTCACTAGTGCTCAAACACTAGGATCACGTCCACCTGTGGTCAGCCACATGAACGTCCTACTCAACAGATATCTATCTCACTGCGTCTCATAGGAGAATCATTTGGAGTATCAAATCATCTCAACTCTTTGCACAGAGGAGAATAATAAACCCATCACATGGTCTCCTTCACCCCTCACAAGGGTATACATTGTTTCATCTACATCTCAGAGAAAATGACACACCCAACTCATGGGATTCCTCACCCCACACAAGGGCACACACATGATTCCATCTCCATCTCAGAGAGGAACAACACACCCATCTCATGGGCACACCTACATTATGGGCTCTCTCACAGGTTGACTCACTCAGTTAGTGTCCTGGAGGATGTCTCATGCAACTATAATCATCAACACTCCTAAGCCTCCTCCTTCACCTCCTTCTTCTCCACCATCTTCTTCTTCTTCAAGTACAAGTTCAAAATCCACCGCAAGAAAACATTCCCATAAACATAAACATGATATGCCTTTACTTAAGCTTGATGTGAAATTTGAATTGCCCATGTATGATGGTGAAGTCAATTTTAAGAGGATTGATAACTGGGTCAGACAGATGGAAGTTTATTGCAGTGTGAAACAAATCAAAGATGAGGCAACTTAGATCAAGTTGGCATCGATTTGTCTTGCAGGCACAACACTCATATGGTGGCAGAGTAAGTTGCAAAATGGTACGCAGAAAGTTGGTAATGTATTTCCATCATGGAAAGATTTTGTTTTTGCACTTAGAAAACAATTTTCTCCTTTGGGTTATACGGAGAAGGATTTAATTGAATGGCAAAGTCTTAAACTAAGAAAAGGACAAATAGTGAAAGAATACACAGATGAATTTCATAAGATGGCATTAATGTTAAATATTCCATTACATGCCCAAGAAACTCTTATGAAGTATATAAGAGGTTTACCTACACATATTCATAACACTGTATTTATGTTTGGACCTACTAATATTGATGAGGTTTATGTTCAAGCAACATACATTGAAGCAGGGAAAACAAGAGTTGGTGTATCAGGGGAATCGTCTTCAAGGAAAGAGGACAAAAGAAGGGGGAATGGAATGAAAGCAAATTCAATGACAAGAAAGGAAGAGAATCTCTCTTGCAAGCATTGCAAGAAAGAAGGGCATGATGATGACCATTGCTGGAAATTGTACCCAGAGAAGAGAACAAAGTTGTTCAAAGAAAGGAAAGGGAGGCAAATAGTTGCAATAACAAAACGACCAACAAACTTGGGATGTGATTCAAGTGATGAGACTAAAATCACAACAGTTGGTTTGACAGGTAAAATTGGTTATGAATATGATTCTAGAAGTAAGTTGTTTCACATAAGGGTGATAATGAAACATACTAAGATTGACACATTGATATATAGTGGATCTCAATCTAACTTGATTTAAGAGGAAGTGGTTAAAAAATTGGGAATGACAACTAAGCTACATCATAAACCTTACTCACTTAAATGGATAAGCAACAATCATAAATTGCACATAACAAAGCAATGCACTTTAAAGTTTGCAATTTCATCAAAGTTTTGTGGATGAGGTAACGTGTGATGTGGTGCCACTCAATGAATATGGAATGGTCTTAGGCAACCCTTATTTGTATGATCGCAAAGAAATCTTCTACAGGGAACATAATCAATGTCACTTAAATAAAGAAGGCAATGAATATGTTGTACATGTTGATCACTTAAAAGCAAATCAATCTCTTCAAACAATGGAACAATAAAGGAAGGAAGCTTATGCAAGAAACACACCTATAATTATGCCAAGTAAAGCAGTTGATCTTATGCATGAACATGAGATGGTTGTAGAATGGAAATTCAATGATACTTTGCTTCAAGATAAGCTAATGTCGTGCAAGCACATCAAACATAGTAGCTCATTTGCAGTCATATTTCTGATGTTATCGCTGCTAATGTTTTCAACATGGATGGTAGTGGCTTCAACAAGATGTGAAAGAGTACAAGTGGCTAACAATATGTTGTCAGTTGTCATGGCTGTTTTGCAATTGATTATGATGAGGCAGGTGCACAGGACAAAGTTTAAAGACAAAGTACAAGTGGGGTGGCCTATCCCGCACTTGATGACTGGTTAATACCCTTTTGGAGGACCAAAAGGTCTTAGTGGGGAGGCATGATCCAAAATGGATACAGGAAGGCCTAAAAATAAAATTTCTTGGAATCAGATGAGACCAACTCCATTGCGTCAGGATCGTCACGCTGATTCCGACCATATAATTTTTTCTGCAAATGGACAGCGTATGAGAAAGATATCGCGTTCTGATAGATTTCCCAAACATGCAAAAAATCAATTGGTCAAAGTCAACATGCCGTATTGCTAACATCAACAGTACGACATGTGACGTCAACATGACAGGTGGAAGCACGAGGAGGTGACACATGTCACTCGATTTTGGCATTTTTGGGCTGAGTTGGACCAGTACGAAAATTACACGTGGCACTGTACGGACATGACACGTGGCCTAATCAGAGGGCACCACGTGGCACCCCATATTTTTCCAATATTGGCTGGGTAAAAAAATTGTTCCACCTCCCGGGGACTCGAACCCCCGACCTCTGGGCACAGTCAATGGACTAAGCACCATGCGTTGACCACATGGGCATGTTAGGTTCTTAGTTATATACATGGCATAATTTAATTTTAAAATGCAGTTTGGAGAGTTTTTGGGGATAGGCCCCGGTCGACGGGGGGCTATCCCGCAACCAAGGTTAAGAACCAGGAGATGAAGCACAACAGGAGGACGCGTGGAGAGTTGGGGCCATGGCACATGACACCATATGACCGAGAGTTTGGGCTCGATCGAAGGGTTAGGGCCAATGCTTATGCCAGGGCCATATGGAAGCGCCCATATGACTAGGGGTCCGGGAGAAAGGGGCTGCACCCACATTTTTTGCAAATTTGGGTTTTTCACTATATTATATGTTTTTTTTTCGTTTTTTATGCTGATTTTGGGAGATTTTGCCCATTTTTGGGGGATCTGGAGCTCGATTTGAGGCCAGATCTTGGGAGGAAGTTGGGGTAGGATCACCAACTCAAATCCTATATAAATTAGAGGTTTTTGACAGACAAGAGGTTCAAATTGGCTGAATGATGAGGATTTTATGAAGCTTGAAGCCATTTTTATGTAGGGAAGCCATTGAGGAAGCGAACTTTGGAGGCCAATTCCGGGAGCTACGCTCAACCTTTTTCAGTTCCGTCAGCTGTGTTGGATTCTTGAGGTTGAGAAGAACATATTCAAACCATTTTTTAATCCTTTTGAAACCTTTCTAATGTGTGTTTGAAGCATTGAAGAGAAATAAGAAAGCCTCACCCACTAAGACAAAGGCCCGAAGACGTAGGCAATCTTGCCGAACTCCGTTAACAACTTTGCTGTTCTTTGTGATTATATTCTGATTTTCATTTCCTTATGATGGCTACTATAATCTCTCATTAATTTCTTCTTATTTCCTTAATTCTTAAATGGCAATTGAACACATGCTCAAAACTTAATCAAGTCTTGAAAGATCAATTTCAGATCAATAGTGATAAAATTTTATGTGATGTTTTCCCTCGAGATGTTTGTCACATTGTTGGGAAGGTCATATTTGATAGAAGGGTTATACATGATGGGAGAATCAATACATATTGGTTTGAGAAATATTGAAAGAAATTTAATTTACATCCTTCAAATGAAGTGGGGAAGGTTAAGAAAGTGATGTTGAGTCCAATGTTGACACATGTGAAGAAAGAAGAGCAACGAAAGTCCATGGATAAACATGTTGAAGAAAAGAAGAGCGGAGCATTGGTGCTACCACAACACCACTTTTGAAAGAGGAGCATATGGGAATTGGCCATTTCCATAATGTTTTATGTGTTAATTTGTTTGCAAGAAATGCAAGAAAGACGGGGAGGAAGTGGCCATAAAGATGACTACCAAAAAAGGAGGAGATGATAACAATGGTAGAGTTGATAGCAAGGAGAATGGTGTATTGGTACAATGAATGCAATGAGCATTCATAATGGTGCCTAAAATGGATGATGGGGATGTAATGAGCACCACAGAGTGGGAGCGCTGTAAGGAAACAAGTGCCATTGGGTTAAAGAAAAAGGGGGTAGCACGACATTGTGGAATAGAGTTGTAAATAATGGAAGAAATGTTAAAAAGTGGAGTAGATGTAGAGAGGTGTGAAGTCAAGAAATTGAAGGAAGTGTTGTGGATCTTGGCACTAGAGATTAGTAGAGGGGAATGGACAATCTATAAAATTTGTTTACCTACCTTTTGAGAAATATATTTAAATTTTTTCAACCATGGGAGTTTGATGTAGGGTAATCCATAGGGCTTTGGAAATCCTACACACCCAAACACATTTGTTTTCCATCTATGTTTTATTTTCAAATTTTTAGATATTCAACATCGACAATGGTTTGACATTTTCATCAATGCACACATATTTTGGAATCATATGTTGAATTTTGGATATGTTGTACATGAGATCATATTCTACTCACCCATGAAATTTAAAACACATATATGGATTTTGGACCTTGATCCCAATCCAAATCCAAATCCAACGAGCAATAATTACCATATTTTATTTATGCGTTGACATAGCCCTAATATTTTGATCAACATGCTCATACTCTTAAGTTAATGTGAGGACACATTCCTCTATTTTCTCATGAAATTTTATCAAAAGTTATTGAATTTAAGTATTAGAGATTGCATGCAAAAGTTTTCCAAAAACAAGGGTTTAATATTTTGTTTGTGCACAATGAATATTTGGAGTTATGCTTTGAAATTTTTATAGGATGTAGATGACATCTTCCTCTACTTACCCTCCAAATTTCATAAAAAATATTGAGTTTAAGGGGTGCAATTAATTCAATTATTAATTGCGATAGAAAACAATAAAATTTCTTCCACATATTTATTTTTACAATTTGACTTAGGTTGTATTTGGAAGCTAAAAGTTCAATTATTATCCATTTATTAATTGTAAAAATGTTTGACTTTCCCAAGAAAATGAAAAGTCTTTGGAATTGAATAGTTGTTGTTGGTGGTGCTTTGTGATCGAGAGCCTTGTGCATAGGTTCTGTGAATGTAATAAGACCCAAGAGTATTGACCATTGATTTCAATAAAGTTAGCAAACGTTGTTGTGGAATGTCTTCATTGTGTTTTTAATTTTATAACATATTGTGTGTGTAAAATATCTGTTCAGATCCATCATTTGCATTGTTGTAGTTTGCGGTAAGTGATTTTGTTGTGTGATTATGATTTGTAATCCCTTGGATGTGATTTTTATAAATTTGGGAGTTGATCATGCTTAGAGCCAGTTGTACTATGTGTTCTACTTGTATCTAAAGAATGCATTGGATTTACTTTATTTTCAATGTCGTCTCTAAGGTCGAGGCATTGGAAGGAAAAGATTTAACATCGAGGTAATTAAGGGATGAGTCCTTTGATGCGGACCACAACAACCTTATCAACATTTTCTAATGAAAACTTCCTCTTAAGATTCGCCCATTGAATCCAATCCTCAAACAAGTCCTCAAATAAGTTGTTGGTTGAGTGAATGCCTCGTTAATGTTTTTTAAGGGTAGATGACTTAGATGATTCAATGAGTGGATTTTATTCAAGTAAAACTAGTGGTGACCACCAAAGGTAGTGCAAGGTAGTGCTCATTAGGATATAGGTAAATCTCGAGGGACAACACTTTCTAACCTATAAAGGGCTCTAGATTTTCCCAACGCTTCCAAATGCTATGAAAAACAAGAGTGTTTGGAACTTTAACCCTTCAAGGGGTTAGTAAAATAGTTTAAAGAGAAATCCATTGACAAACACATTTTCCCAACCCTATCTTCTATTGAATGCAATGCCTAAGAAGGGATTTTCAGGGATTCCTTGCTTTCCACAACCCAAATCAGCCATTTGGTGCACATTTCTTGAGCTTGCAACTTGGTTATGATGATACATAAGGACTCAAATTCTTGACAGGTAAAACAAAGCTCCCAACTATCTTGATGGGGAATCGACCTCTTATTATACTTTCCCATAGAGAGTTGCAAAGGGATTTCTTAGGGGTCCATAAGTTGCATTTGATGGGACCCAACAAGAATAATATACATGAGTCGTTGTAAACACTTTGGTGCAAATTTAGGATTTCATTGTGAGCACTAAGGGATTGGTAATCAATTTATCTATATCCTCACCTCTTTACTCTACCACCTCCTAGAGTGCTAGAGGAAAAACTTGGAAATAAAGGGGGATACCAAGGAATTTGAGAATTTCATTGCATTGGATCCAAGTCCATTGTTGGAAGGCAAACAACTCTGGAATTGGTCGTTGGATTTCCTTGTATCTTTGAGTCTTGGTCCATTAAATAATTGACCATGAAGCAAAGTAGAAAATGTCCAGACGATCCATGGTATGGCTCTAGGATTATTGGTCTTCTAAGAGAGTAAATAAATAATCCTCTGCAAAGTATTTGTTGACCCTATCTCTAACCTCTGGATTAGGGAGATGAATTCCTCTAATGTGCCCCACATTGACTCTAGAGAGTTAATCAAAGAGACACACATGACCTTCATGACATAGAGCGATTGAGCCCAAGGGAAACCTTGTTTTATGGCCTTCAACAACACAATTTTAATTATTATTTGCTTGATAAAGAAATAGGGTGAAGCATCCAGAGTCTATTTTGATGAATCTTGCACACTAGATAATTTATTGTTATTATTGTATTTTGTATTTTTTACGGTATGCTATAGATTCCAATATATTATTTGATACAACTATTTTCTATGCATCCTTCACAAAGAGAAGGTTAAATTTTTCATGTAGCCACTTCATCAATGACATGATGCAAATTCCTTTCACCTAGTAGAAAAAGTAGGAATTCTAGGGATTTTGTTACCTCTATCCATGATAATGATAAAACATGGTGTCATACCTTATGAAAACTAACTTTAATCAACTAAGAGCTCATGATTCCAAATCTCATTTTCCACTGAGGGTTTCTTGAGTTAGGGAGACAAATTTCATAATTCCAAGGCTTGGTTGTTACTGAGTATGGTTTTGGTTAGGAGAGATGACATTGCTTAATTATATGGATTAGATTAGTGAAGCTAATGGATCTATCGCCTTGGATAATCCAAGGAATTTTCACTATATATATGGATAATATTGCATACTTAGCTATTCTAGAATCAATTGTTATTCTAGTTTGAATTTCCTTTCAACTTCCAATTAGATTGTAAAAAAAGGAGCTAGAACTGTGAATAATAATGTATATTTTTCATTATTGATAAATAAAGGTTTTGTTGTGATTTATATCCTATGTAAGGGTTTGTGGGACTTCCTTGGGTAGGACCCACTCAAGGGAAGGATAATATTAACCCCTTGCACTTTCTTATCATACTTTCTAATTGAATTACTTAACAACATGGTTTTGTGAGTTTCTTTAGATTGAATGTGTATAGATGTTGTTGTTCTATTCAATTTTAATTTTTGAACGAACAAAAAATAACTAAGACTATTGTTTTTACTATTTTATTATTAAATGAAGTAGTGATATGACTATTGTCCAGTTTCAATCAATTTATATGAAAATGGTGATAATGATCATTCCTTTAAGTTGTGTTTGGATGAGGTTATGTTGACTTATTTGTATTAAACATACATAGTTATGCATTTTTTCATTAAATTATAGATTAGATCATTTAGGACTCTTCAAAACCTTGCTTCTTAGTGGATTTGTCCTCATAGTTTGCATACTTAGTCAAACACCACCTATAAAGTTTGTATGCCCCTTGGTCAACAATTAAAGTGAGTTACAAAAGTTCAAAACTTTATTGTTGTATTTATTTACCCCATCACTCATTTTTCGACATGGAAAGGAACCAATCAAATTGATGGTATTTCCTACAACTGAATGAGTTCTCTAATGATGAGCTCATTCCATGTCATTCTCATGACTGAACACTTCCATCAGATCAACTTCCATTAGAGTTGATTATAGTTATGTAGCACACATAAGATGGTTTCTTCTATATTCTTCTCCAATGACAATAATCTAACCTCTAGATGCTCATGATTTTCTAGGTTCATAGAGACCTCAACAAAAAAATCACCATTTTCAGAGTTGGTGTGCTAACACTATGATGACTCCTCTCGCTTCCACTATGATGGTTGGGATTCACTTATCCTCAACCCTTTTTTGGATATTAGATTGGTAAATTTCTATTTGACCCTTATAATGGGTTTGTGACACCTATGATGACCATAATCACATTAGACACACTAGGGCTTTACCTTGTTGACCAATATCTTATTACCTTCAATCATAATGGGGGGTTTAAAATTGTGGAAAATAAAGTCAATATATTGTAGGTGTTGGGGTGGGGATGTGGTATTTTGGGCTATAAAAAGTGGTATCTAGTAAAAATAGGGATTTTTATTGGAAATATATATTGGGAGGTGGGGGGGTTCAACAAAAGGATTTTTGGATTCACTTATCCTCAACTCTTTTTTGACTATTAGATTGGTAACTTTCTATTTGACCCTTATAATGGGTTTGTGACACCTATGAAGACCATAATCATGTTAGACACACTGAGGATTTACCTTGTTGACCAATATCTTATCACCTTCAATCATACGTGGGGATTTAAAATTATGGAAAATAAAGTCAATATATTGTAGGTGTTGGGGTGGGGATGTGGTATTTGGGGGTATATAAATAGGTATCTAGTAAAACTAGGGATTTTTATTGGAAATATGTATTGGGAGGGGGGGTTCAACAAAAGGATTTTGGGAGGTGTTTATCAATATCTAGTGAAATTAGGGGTATTCTTTAATATCCCACGAATGCACATGCTATGTCACAACTTCATTGAGTGAAAACCACGTGGTTAGAAAAATTCAAATGCATGCTTATGCTTACCTTCATTGTGTCAGTCTAACCCCTATTTTAGCTTCTCAGGTCACACTATCTCTGTTTGAGATTGTTAGGTTTTTCCTAGTTGTTAGGATGTCTAGGTACCTCCCCAACTACGTTTGTTCCTTAATCATGTAACCTCTTCTATTAGAAATTTTTTGGCCGATTAATATAGAGTATCCCCTTTAGGTTTTATAGTTCAACTAAACCATTCACAAATAATCTTATCGATTTTTATAGTTCCAACCATCCATAAGTGAGCTTCTAAACCTTGTCCTTTTTTTAACTATCGTACATGAATATTAACTAGCCTTCTATGAATCATGGTTCTTGAGCCTATTTTCATGGTACCACTTCAATGATTTATTAGCCATCTCCTACATGAATATTGTCAACATATGATGTTCTTTGAGCCACACTAATACCTCTAGTCGATCTTTGAAAGCCTTCTACAATTGCATCCTTTTTGTGAATTTAATCCACAACAAAAATAACCAATAGTAGTCACTCAACACAATGGATTTCTTTCCATCAATCACTTAGAAAGGTGTTTTTCCTGAACATTTCTTCCACATTGTCCAATAAACCCATGGAGCAGAAACAAATGTGGTTGGCCCAATCTGACCATTTGATGTCGCATACCTTCATTAAAATTAATACCTTTTGGTTTTTTGAGCCGGTCCATTTTCTCTAGGATAGTATGGACAAACCTTCTAATGCATCAACTAGAAAATATTTGTTACGCTATTGATAGTTTTAACAATGAAGTGGGTTCCTTGGTAAGGGGTGATCTAGATCAAGAATATGAACCTACAAACAACATCTTCAAACAAGGAATTCATTATGGTTAGCATTGACGTTGCCCTCACTACCCTAGCTTCAACCCATTTTTTAAAAAAATTCACATAAATAATCACATACTAGAATTGTGTCCTTTTGGTATAAATAGTCCAATAAAATCAATTCTCTAATGCTCAAATGGTTGCAATGGGAGAATTGAATGTTGTAATGTCCATGATCTGGACCCTTTATAATTGTACATACCTCTTCGATTATCTCATACCATCATACATGTGTAAAATATGATAGAGGTTTTTGTGCATAGTCTTGTTCCCAACAAAAACCTCTTTCATTTTTCAAAAAATCATTTCCAACTGTTCGGGAGACATGCCGGAAGACAATGACAAAAACATGAAAAATAAAGTTTGGCGAATTTCTGGAAAAAATGCCTCAAAGGTCTCTTCGATTCTCTTATACCGTGATAATCATGTAAAATATGAGAGCGTATTTTTTTCATGGGATTGTTCTAAAAAAAAAACTCTTTCCGTTTTCACAACTTCACTTCCATCTGTTCAGAAGTCGCACCGAAAGATAATGACAAAAACAAGGAAAAACAAAGTTTTTTCAAATTCTGGAAAAATGACCTGAAAGATACCTTCGATTATCCAAAAACATAATACCTGTGTAAAATATGAGAGAGGTTTTTGTGAATGGGATTGTTTCCAACAAAAAAATCTTTCAGTTTTTAAAAATTCATCTCCATATGTTTGGGAGGCGTGCCCAGATATAATGACTAAAACAAAGAGAAAACACAGTATTTCATAAAATTTGGGCAACGCCTTTTGATGTTTCTTCTGTAACCTCTGATACATATTTTTCAGCTTGGTATATTTCTTTTCCAGCTCTTTTTTCTTTTGTTTCAAAGTCCCAATTTAATGTTTTAATGCTTACACCTGGTGGCTGTCCTTTACAACTTCATCAACCTCCTCTTTTGGTTGAATTAAAACTTGTCTCTTACCTTTCTCTTTCAACCTCTTCTCTTCATTCATGACATATTTATTATGATCAACTATCACTTTCATTTTTCTGGATCTCATTTCATACATGTGCATTACTTCAGACCCTTTTCCATATATATCTTATATAGACCCTTGAGTTTATGATACGTTGGCCTTGATTTCCGGTTTGATGTCATCTGGAAATTGCTTGGGGAGTAAGCTTTCATGAATTTGAGTACCAATGAGCATGCATACACATGCAGGTGCCAACACAACATTTTCAAATATTTAAAATAATTTCTGAACGTTTAAATAATTGAAACAACACACTTTTACACTGTTTGCAAGAACATGCATGTTCTTGGAATCAATGTTTTTTCTGTATTAAAAGGCTCGGTCAACCTGCTGTAAGCCCAATAATGATAAATCAAGATGATGCATGTTATTAACCCAAATTAACACATGCAATAACCTTCCAAGAAAGAAAGAAAATGGTGCAAAATCAATAGAAGGGTAAAAACAACTCAAGCTAACTCATTAAACCATGGAGAAGAAACATAACAAAAATAAGGCTTTACAAATGTATAGGCTAATGGAGGGAAAGAGATGGGATGCAGACCTAGGTTTCAACATTGGCTCCAACCGGGGATAACACTTCCCTGTGAGGTGCTAAGAACAATAGACTAGGTGCCTTACTTCTCAAAATATGCTCCCACTTGCTGCAACTTACCTCTGTTTCCGTCTGCCAGCCATGCTACCTGTCTTTATTCAACTGAAAATCAAATCTATAGCTACACCCTAGTGACTTTGTTGGGATATGGAGTCTCGTATTCAAACAAGCTACTGAAAACCAACACACTGAAAAACAATCTGCGAACTGCAAATTAAATGCTCGAACTATGAGATTATTCTCCTACTCCTAACCAACATAAGTCAAGCTGATCACGTAACATGAAATTTACAATACAACCAAGCAAGCAGGTGTCTGACAACATAACCTTTCTTTTTGCAGCTGAATAAAAGAATGCATAAATACAAATATTTTTTCAGCGGAAATTGAAGGGGAAACTTATACTTACAACTTCAACTTGATTGCATGGAAAATGATGTAACATTTAATACCTCTAGGGAAACTAACTCCATGCAAGTGGCCACCGGATCTTGAAAATCATGATGCATGTTCAGTTCATACCAGAAATCTAGATGCTTCTTTTTGATTTAAATATCATCTCCTCCATTGATCTCTAAATAATATTCTTCACAACTATAATAAACTGGGTCACTTCTAAGGAGTTTCATTTCTATCATTATAGAAATATGATTCTCATCGTCAGGATTTTGATCATAGATGGGCTGGTCTTTAAAAATTCCCGAAACCTGATCTTCAAAATCCTCCATTTCATGACAGCCTTGGGAAATTGACTACATTATAACAACCTGATCTATGTCAACCTTTGGAGAAACAATGTCATCATCTCAAAAATTGTTAGAGATATCTGATATAATGTCAAATTTTTCTACGAAATTCTAATAAGCTTTTTTGTCATCAGAACAATCAATACAAATTTCCTCCTAAATAGAAAAACTACAAAAGATTTCACAAGGGGATGAATCTTCTTCCACTTGTTTAACATTAACTCCCTTCTCATTCATACTATTAGAGGAACCAACTATATAATTATGCATATATAAATCAAACTCCCACAACAATTTTCAAAAAGCAAATCAGCTGGAAAGAACCCTTTGCAATGATCACTAAATGCTGCATGGAACTTTTTCATGGAAGATATGCTAGCATGAGGCAAGGATCGGTACCATTCATGAGCATCTCCCTCTAATGAGGACATGAACATATTCATTAATACATCCTCATGATATATACCCAACTGATGCATGACTTCATGGAATTCAAGCAAATGATATGCAGGGTTATCATGTTTATCTTCTCTAAATCTTGGCAAGTAATCACCCCACACATCCATAGTAGGCACAACATTTGGAAAACCATAAACAATAGAGAAATTAAGAGGATTAAACCTCCGAGCCAAGATGGCTTCCATATGAAAATATGACTTCTTGATGTTGGCATGTTTTACATGAAGCGTGTGCTTGTCATTGATGGCAAGAACAACAACGACGATGGAAAACAGGAAAATCATAAGCTCAGGAGGAGAAGCGAACAATGTGCAGAGATCAAAACTCAGAAGGGAAAATTCATACATAAACGTGATCTAGATCAAAATCATTGATTGTGGATTTGCTTCGAAAGTCTTCACGACCGTTGGATCAAATTAAGTGAAGGATAGGATAAATAGGGAGAAAAGTTTGAGATTTGAAATCCCTGAAGTCTGGAGAGCCAAAGTAAATTTCAGCCATCAGATCATTCTAAAGTGGAAGGACATGATAAGTTAGAAGAAGGGCGCGCTAATATCAACGGCCTATAATTGGGCACTCAGATTTACGATCGACAGGGCATATTGGACCCCCCCGACCTTTATGCCTTTAATCATGGGGGGGGGTACGAGTTGGTGGTATTTCCCATGTGGGACCCTCATACGTGTCACCTTCCTGTGAACTCAGACCCCCCTCGCTCATTACCACTTATATCCTAACCCCCCCTCCGAGTAAACCCACCAAATCACTCATACATACCACCTCCATGCTCCGACATCTCACTTCACTACCCACTACATGTCACACTCCTCTACCGTGATCTGCCTCCACAATCCACTACACTACCTATACATATCACCCACGTCAGAAGACCACCTCAACAAGGACATGTGGAAGACCACGTCAACAAATACACATGGCATAATCAGATGATGACAAGTGTTAAGAGGAAATTGGCTCATGCCATGTCAACAAGTGATGTAAGCAAGCTACGTCACTCTAGGAGATTTAATTTAAGAGTTTCATCACCAAAAAATGTCAAAAGTTCCGAAGTCCCGAAGGATGAAGGTTTGAAGTCGCTCTCAACCGTCTGATATGAAGATCACTTCGGGTGCATTCTCAACCATTGATCTAGTTCAATGGAAGGACAATGTAAGTGGAAGTGTTAACCGACAACAAGCGGTCTCCACTGCCTATGACTTATTCATCAGGTGACCACTCCAGAGGAGAATGAAGCAACGATTAGCCTAAAGTACCGAAGTCCCAAAAACTGAAGACCCAAAGAAGACCCTGGCCATTGATCGCTGTTGGCCCTTGGTTATGGAAGGAAGCGAAGATCGAGGAAGAAAGGGTCAAACGTGAACTGCGCGGGAGACACATTGACTGTCAGTGGGTCGAAGTAACCAAAAGAGAAGAAAAGATGGAGCGAAGTATGGAAAAGAAAGCCGTTTAATGAGGAGATCAGGGATGACAGATCAACAAGAGAAAAAAATCATAGACAACTCAACAAGCAGAGAAATCCACCATTGGATTCTTTAAAGCACCGCGCGAGAAGGGAGGAAAGACAGGCTAGTGAGGCCCTGAAAAGGTGGGTCAAGTTGACCTAGGGTTTTGGGTAATTAGGGTTTTGACACCTAGGTTTCGACCTAAGGCTGTCAGTGAGGGACTATAATGTATAAATAGAGGTCGAGAGGACCTAGGTCGGGTCGGTACTAGTGTTGGGTATTGATATTGATTGTTGTTGGTTAAGAGATTATTGTACTGTGAGAGAGAGGAGTGCTGAGAGTGAGAGCCTTCTGGTATTGTAAGATCTTCAACTAGGTGCAAAGATCAAGTCCTACAGCTGGGTTCATAGGAAGGTGGGAGATAGAGAGAAGATCTGCTGACTAAGAGCGCATATAAGAACTATAAGCTTTATCTTAATATATCATATGCATAGTTCTGTGGACGTATCCCTAGAGAGAGGGTGAACCACGTATATTTTGTGTCATATGTGTGATTGATTTTTGGATCTCTGTCATTGTTATACTGTTATTTTCATTATTGTGTTAGATCAGATGTATAGCTGTGCAGAGTAGATCTAGATGATAAGAGATATATGAATGCTGCATTATTGTTGTATTATCTCCACTTGATATTCCCCTGGTTGTATACATCTCTGTCCTTCAACCCCCCTCTTAGCTGCTTCAGGTGAGACTACATCTACTTCGCAGGTGTTTCCGAAAGGGCCAGTAGCTAGGGCTTGTTGGTGCGCTCTTGGAGTGAACCCTGGGTATGCCCCTGTGCCAACAAATGGTTCCATTGCCTGGACATGAATATTTTTAAGGGAATTTCAAGGTGGTTCCCATCAAAGACAGAGATTCAAAAGTGGATAGAGGATCGAGAGAGGGACTTCGCTGAAGCCCATAACAAGAACCCTAAACTGAGTACTGAAGAATGGATACAAAGATACATTTTCACCGACATTCACGAGATCTTCTTTGGGGGAATCCACCAGGAGTTGTTTGAATGGTTGGCTAGGTTAGCCAATACCCAGTTCGAGATTAGATCTAGACCTCCTATGGTTTGGACATCGACACTGATCTAGAAGGTCAAGAGAGTTGACAATGCTATATCCAAAGCAGTAGATCATTGGTTTGATAGTACCATTGGAGGGTATATCACTGAGTTTGCTGTTGACAGAACAAAATCGTATAGCTGAGCCGAGAGATACTTTTTCAAAGGACCTAGAGGAAATTTTTTTCACTTTCTGAAGCTGAGAATCAAGATGCTCTTGCATGAAAACCACATCTTGAAGATACAGTAGATTGGTCGGACCTAAAAAGGATAAATTTCAAGATATCGGACAGCGACAATGACACAGAAGCAGGACATACGCGCAGTGGGAAAGTATTCCGAGGGGTTCACCTTGAGAACTTGTTTAAGCAAAACTACGGAGAATAGGGTTTCTATAGTGGAGAAGAGGTAGATCTAACCGACGAAGAACATTGAGAGCCCACCAGAATAGAAGAAGGGGAAGCTTAAGAACTTCCCCAAAGCAAGCCATAAACCTCAGGAACTGCGCGGACTACTGAAGTAAGTAACATTAATCTTCCTATTGTCTCAACAATACTTAGCAGTCAGAAGAGTCAGAGCCACTAGAATCCTCAGAGCACTGTTACTGGTAGCTTAGCATCTACTCAGAAAAGAAGCCTAGTCAGATCTATGGTAGATGAAATGAGGCTCCCTATCTTTAGAGGAGATGGATATGAAGATCCATATCAACATTGGTTTCTGTGTGAAGCCGTATGGAATATTAAAAGTATCATCGACGAAGCCATCAAGAGAACCCAGTTCAACACTACGCTACGGGACCGCGCACTGAGGTGGTACATGAAACTTGTCCAAGGAATGGCGTAGCCTAAGCCACTGAACGAGATCAATAATGCGCTGATTGTGGAGTTTAAGAAACCTAAGTCAGAGTCACAATGTATTACAGAGATAAAATAGATCAAACCAAAGGTAGCAGAACCTGTTTGTGAGTTCGACCAGAGATTCAAGACCCTAACATGCCGATTAACTTTTTATATCCCCGATGAATAGAACAAAGAATGGTTCATCACTGATCTATTACCACACATCAAAGTCCCTCTGATGCAACAAAAGATTGCATCGCAGGCAGAAGCTTTGGAAATCGCCATGAAGTTTGAATCAACACCTATGGGAGAATCTAGCTCAGGCATGAGCCAGATCTTGAGCCAATTGACTAGTTTGTCTCTGCAGGTTGAGGATATGAAGAAGGACAAGGGGAAGGACAAAAGGGAATATTTCTAGTGTGTGAGATGCATATCAGAAGGTCATGATAAGGAACATTATCCCTTATTCTATGAGTATTTGGCCTCAGGAGCGTCGAGCCCATTGAAGAAAGTTAACCTGCCCTGATGTGATTTGTGTAGAAATAGGCATCGCCCAGGTGAGTGCTATTACATGCAGAAGTATGTTCAGACACCCAAAAACATGTATTGCACATTCTGTAAATCAGTAGGGAACGATGATCGAGATTGTAGATCTTACGATCTCATGCATGAGAGGTCGAGAGACATATAAAATATTCAAGGCGAAGTACAACAAGAAGGAAATACTCCACAGTACAACTCTCGAGGGAGAGTAAACTTCACTCCTCATGGTGGATACAAAGGACGAGGAGGAGGAGGAGGTATTGGCCGAGGCCGAGGACAAATAATCTGTTATAACTGTGCGTAACCAAGACACTTAGCAAGGGATTTTCAGAATCCTTGCACAACCTGTAGTTATTGTAACTCTTTTGAGCATGTCATAGAAGAATTCCCTGTTCTACTGGCTAAGCTTCAGGAAAGACGAGGACCCCAGTAGAACCCACAAGTACAATTGATATATGATGAACCTCATGGAACCAAACCTAGAATCGCTGTCATTACTCGAGGAGGCGCTGCTACAGGAGAGGATAGAACAACCCAAAGAAAGATCGCAAAAGAGTCAGGTATCAGGAAAGTTGAGGAGAAGACTCAGGCTTTTGATGCAAAGAAAGAAAGATGACCCTTTGAGGAAGAAAGACAGGATTTCAAGAGGAACTAAGGATCCTCATCTAGAACACAACTAGAAGTAAAAGAGTATGGAATGCCTCAGGCATTTGATCAATCGATTGTGCATAAAGAAGGAAAAGAGGAAAGTACACTCATCGATTTTTTGTACACTTGTCTTAAATGAATTCAGGATGAGAAATCTGTACAAGAGTTACATAACCTAATCAGGCAGTATGAGCTAGGAAATGTAGACCCCTTGCTGAACAGGGCAGTACACCAGATTGGTAAGAAGAGAATAATGAACAAATAATTACATTTGAATGCTCAAATAGGATATTATGATATAGACTATGTGGTCCTCGACTTAGGGTTGGAGGTCAATGTCATGACGAAACAAACTTGGGCACTAATGGGAAAACCCAAGCTGATATACTCCCCTATCAGGCTTCGCATGTATAATCAGTAAGTTGTCAGCCCATTTGGATTATTGGAGCATGTCCCCATGGACATTGACAGAGTTAGAACCTTTGTAGATTTTGAGGTAATTGAAATTGTTGATGATAGCTTCCCTTACCCTGCATTACTAGGAATTGATTGGGCCTTCAAAAATTCCACTGTGGTCGATTTAAAGAAAAGACGCACGACATTTGAAGGATATGGCCTTAGTTTCATTGCACCCTTAGATCTATATGAAGGTTCGCGGTATACAGAGCCCATCAGAGAAGAAGAATACACATATGAGCTGGAAAACATCTATAAATTAACAGCCAAACAATAAGATTATATCAACGCTACTATCGATGGGAATCTAAGCTGGTAAAGTGACAATGCGTGTTCATCAGATTCAGAAGAAGCGCTGGAGAACTGGCAGAACCAGATGTATGAAGTATCCACAAGGAGATGTGCTCGACTGACCAGAGAAGTCCGCTAGATTGGTACAACAACAAGTAACTTACATACCTTTGATGGTTTGAAGCCTTTAGAATCCTTCTTGATGGACTTTGAAACAATTGTACCAACACAACAGAGGCTGTTGGCTATGGAAGAGGCTCTGAAAGCTACACCAACAAGATGGTGGGGAACACATAAAAGAAATATCATAGATTGGACACAATGCCGAACCTTGATGAGAACACGTTTTTTAGCACTAGTAGGTGTTGGACAACTGAGAGGGGGGGGGGGTGAATCAGTTGTTACCGAGATTAGAAAACTATGCTTATTTTAAACTCTTTGTAGAGAATTGAATGACAATCACAATAATGCAAGGAAGTAAGCAATAGAACATTCAACATCATTCACACATATGAAATATACAGAGACAGATATTTCCCGAGGAAACCCATAAAGGGTAAAAACCTCTTCTTCTTTATATGATAAGTAATCTTTACATTCTTTACATTATCATACTTATGAGCACCAACTCATAATGAGGCTACAACCTCTGTTTTGCAAGTTGCAACTTGCTGAGAGCACCAACTCTCTGTCTTCTCTAGCACCTACTAGAAGGAAGCACCAACTCCCTAGTTTCTCTAGCACCCACTAGAAGGAAGCACCAACTCCCTAAGTGTTCCAGCACCAATTGGATGGAAGCACCAACTTCCAGTCACACAGGCACCAACTTGTATAAAAAAGAACAACAGTTCTCCCTTGCACCACCCTGCCACCCTGGTTTCTCTAGCTGCAACCAGATGGAAGCTACAACTCCCAGTGTTCAAGCACCCACTTGAACCTCTGAGGACAACAATCCTCCCTAGAACCTCCCTTCCACCCTTAATTATAAAGTTTTCTATATATAAATTTATCACAATGATACAATATTTATCATTGGCTTACCGAGCTTATCACTGTTTTGCGATGTTGCTCTGCTCTCCTATATCAGTGTCTCTCTGTCTGCATCTTCTTGCGATTTATGATATTCTGTTCTTCTCTACAAGAGCACCTCAGCCTTCCTTTAGTGTCTCATTGTCTTGCTGCACACATGCCTTGCGCTTTCTGTGCTTCTGCCTTTTATGCTCTATGCGCCATGTCCATTCAATGCACCATTTCTCTTCTTTGTATTTTAGCTACTTCACACTCCTCCTTCTACACTCCTAAATCCCTCTCAACAACAACAATCATCTCTTCTTTCTTCTTCCTTATTCCTTCTTATAGTCTCTGTGCACCTTGTGCATCCCTGTGCGCAATGCTTCTGCATGCTCTTCATGTCGAGTGCTCTGCCTGTTCATCATTGCAACTCTTTAGCTTCTCTGGCTATTAAACCCATGTGTCCATCATCACTGGGTGTTATGCTAAGATTCCTTAGCCTCTCCAACAGTCGAGACTCTTTGTATCCTCTGTCACAGTCGAGCTCATCCTCTCTGTTGTAGTTACAGGCTTCAACACTCATCCATCTGTCAATTTCCTCTACGAACAATCTTCATTCCACTGTTAGATTCCTTGAGACTCTTCAGCTCCTCTGGAAATCACACAGAAATATCTTCGAGTCCTCTGGAAGAAACCATCAGTGGTTTCTGGAAGTTACACTATGAACCTCGAAAGATCGCTTCAACAACTGAATTGCCACTGATCGATTAACTGTGAAGAGAAACAGTAGCCCTTCGATCATATTCCTAAATAACCTACACCATTTGATCATAAATGATGGGTCTCGTGCTTATTTCTCCATTTCGCAATTCGACCTTTCGACGTTTTGGCATTCGGATTTTCGACATCCCTGTTGCAAAGTGTTTCGACACTCCAAATCCCAGTATCTGAAACCAACACCAAAAGGTGTTTTTCACACTTCGTCATTTCGACATTCCGACATTCCTTGTGATGGAGTGTTTTGACGCTCCATCTCGCGGTATTTGAAATCTACACAAAAGGGCCTTTCGGCGTTTCACATTTCGCGACTTCGGGACTCCTGTGATGAAGAGTCTCTACTCTTGACTCCTCCAATTGCTGGTATCCGAAACTCCGGTTGATGTGCCTGTTTCGGGATTTTCGGCATTTCGCATTTCGACACTTCGAGACTCCTGTGTTGAAGAGTCTCGATTCTTGAATCCTCCAACTCCTGGTATCTGAACCTTCGATCGATGTGCCTATTTTGGGTTTTCAGGGTTTCCCATTTCATGATTCTGGGACTCCTGATGATGAAGAGTCTCGACTCTTCCAACTCCCGGTATCCGAACCTCCCGTCGATGTGCCTGTTTCAGGATTTTCGGTGTTTCGCATTTTGGCACTTCAGGACTCCTGTGTTGAAGAGTCTCGACTCTTGACTCCTCCAACTCCCGGTATCCAAACCTCCGGTCGCTGTGCTTGTTTCAGGTTTTCAGGGTTTCACATTTCGCGATTCCAAGACTCCTGATGATTAAGAGTCTCGACTCTTCCAACTCTCGGTATCCGAAATTGTCCTCCTGCTTTCTGGATTTTGGTGTTTCGCATTTCGCGATTCCGAGACTCCTGATGATGAAGAGTCTCGACTCTTCAAACTCCTAGTATCCGAAACTGTCCTCCTACCTTTGGGATTTTGTAACCCCGCTTCACCTTGCTCTTTAAAGAACGTGCAGGTTCTCCTGGATCCAATGTTGGTCGGACCTCAGGCTCAGATCTGACGTTCATCGGGAATTCTCAATGGGATCCAAAGATCATTGTCGCTTCTCCTCCCGAGATTTCGTTGTCCCTGTTTTTCCATCGCTGCATACTCTGATATTGCCATCAATGAAAATCACACCTGCCTGTAAACATGCCAACAATCTCCCCCTTTGGCATTGAATGCAACCCTGAACGACTGCGCTAATCTGTTCAGACCTCCAACTGTAGCATCGGGTCCAAACCACTCCTTTTCTCCCCCTTTGACATCAATGTCAAAGAAAACATGCTCCCCTTGAGCTGTTGCACTATTTTTAGGAGGTATCAGATATTCAATCAATACAAAACTCCCCCTAACAGGATGGACTCTCTTAGGTGTGAGACGGGATGATACCCAACTTCTGTCGGAGATATTCAAATGGTGTCTAGGCTAGGGGTTTAGTAAAGATGTCTGCAATTTGTTCTATGGTTGGAATGTAATGGACCTGAACAATCTGATTGGTGACCTACTCTCTCAGAAAATGGTATTTTATGGGAATATTCTTGGTCTTGGATTGGAATACATGATTCTTGGACACACTGATGGCACTAGTGTTATCACAATGAATTGGGATCGGTGCAGTGTATTTTACCTCCAAGTTTGCAAGTGTCTGAATCATCCATAATACCTGAGTGCAACAGGTAGAAACAACAATGTACTCTGCCTCTATATTTGATAAAGAAATGGAACCTTGCTTTTTACTCAACCATGCTACTAGAGAATATCCTAAGAAGAACACACCTGCAATCATGATTTTCCTTTCATCCACACAGTTAGCCCAATCAACATCTGAGTAGACTGATAATTGAAAATTCTGATTCTTAGGATACCATAGGCCATAGTTCATTGTTTCTTTCAAATATATGAATATCCTTTTGATAGCTAGCAAATGGCTCTATTTTGGTGCACACTGATATCTTCCTACCATCCCAACAACATGCATTATGTCTGGATGAGATGTTGTGATGTACAGTAGAATGCCTATCATTGACCTATATTATCTTTGATCAACATCAGGTGAGTCATCATCCTTGCTTAATTTGCATCCTGTAACCATAGGTGTGCCCACAGGTTTAGAATCTTCCATTTGAAACCTTTTCAACATTTCGCTTAGATATTTTTCTTGAGAAATGAACATCCCTTCAGATCTCTGAGTAATTTGCAGACCAAGAAAAAATGACAGTTCACCTATCATATACATTTCAAACTCAGACTCCATGGTAGAAGCAAACCATTGTACCAATGAATCCTTATTACAACCGAAGATGATGTCATCTACATAGACCAACACGATGAGAAAATCATTATCCTCTATTTTGATATATAGATTGTTGTCCACTGTTCCTCTCTTGAACCCTTTGTCTTTGAGATATGTATCCAGTCTTTGATACCAGGCATGAGGGGCTTGTTTTAACTCATATAAATCTTTCTTCAGCTTGCATACTAAGTCAGGGTTATAAGACAGTTCAAAACCCTCTAGTTGTTCCATATAGACTTCTTCATTTAAATCTCCATTTAGAAAAGCTTACTTGCCATCCATTTGATAGACTTTAAACCTTTTATGACAAGCATAGGAAAGAAATATCCTGATAGCTTCTAATCTTGCTATGGGCGCAAATGTTTCATCAAAATCCAGTCCTTCTATTTGAGCATAGCCTTTACAGACCAATCTTGCTTTGTTCCTGACAACTTGTCCCTGCTCATTCAACTTATTCTTAAAGATCCATTT
>ML777574.1:1061829-1116280 GCA_009831015.1 Picea engelmannii
CTACAACTCCCAGTGTTCAAGCACCCACTTGAACCTCTGAGGAAAACAGTCCTCCCTAGCACCTCCCTTCCACCCTTAATTATAAAGTTTTCTATATATAAATTTATCACAGTGATACAATATTTATCATTGGCTTACCAGGCTTATCACTGTTCTGCGATGTTGCTCTGCTCTCCTGTATCAGTGTCTCTCTGTCTGCATCTTCTTGCGATTTCTGATCTTCTGTTCTTCTCTACAAGAGCACCTCAACCTTCCTTTAGTGTCTCATTTTCTTGCTGCACACATGCCTTGCACTTTCTGTGCTTCTTCCTTTTATGCTCTGTGTTCCATGTCCATTCAATGCACCATTCCTCTTCTTTGTATTTCAGTTGCTGCACACTCCTCCTTTTACACTCCTAAATCCCTCTCAAAAACAACAACCATCTCTTCTTTCTTCTACCTTCTTATAGTCTCTGTGCACCTTGTGCATCCCTATGCGCAATTCTTCTGCATGCTCTTCATGTCGATTGCTCTACCTGTTCATCATTGCAACTCTTTAGCTTCTCTGGCTATTAAACCCATGTGTCCATCATCACTGGATGTTATGCTGAGATTCCTTAGCATATCCAACAGTCGAGACTCTTTGTCTCCTCTGTAACAGTCGAGCTCATCCTCTCTGTTGCAGTTACAAGCTTCAATGCTCATCCATCTGTCAATTGCCTCTACGAACAGTCTTCATTCCACTGGAAAATTCCTTGAGACTCTTCAGCTCCTCTGGCGATCACACATAAGTCTCTTCGAGTCCTCTGGTAGAAACCATCAGTGGTTTCTAGCAGTTACAATGTGAACCTCCAAATACCACTTCAGCAACTGAATCACCACTGATCGATTAACTGTGAAGAGAAACAATAGCCCTTCGATCATATTCTTGAATAACCTGCACCGTTGGATCATAAATGATGGGTCTCATGCTTATTTTTCCATTTCAGAATTCGGCCTTTCGACGTTTTGACATTTCGGCATTCAGATTTTCATCATCCCTGTTGCAAAGTGTTTCGACACTCCAACTCCCGGTATCCGAAACCAACACCAAAAGGTGTTTTTCGCACTTCGGCATTTCGACATTCTGACATTCCTTGTGATGGAGTGTTTTGACGGTCCATCTCCCGGTATCCGAAATATACAAAAGGGCCTTTCGGCATTTCACATTTCATGACTTCGGGACTCCTGTGATGAAGAGTCTCGACTCTTGACTCGTCCAACTCCCGGTATCCGAAACTCCGGTTGATGTGCCTGTTTCAGGATTTTCGGCGTTTCGCATTTCGGCACTTCGAGACTCCTGTGTTGAAGAGTGTCGAATCTTGACTCCTCCAACTCCTGGTATTCGAACCTTAGGTTGATGTGCCTGTTTCTGGTTTTCAGGGTTTCACATTTCGTGATTCTGGGACTCCTGATGATGAAGAGTCTCGACTCTTCCAACTCCTGGTATCCGAACCTCCGGTCGATGTGCCTGTTTCGGGATTTTTGACATTTCACATTTCGACACTTTGGGACTCCTGTGTTGAAGAGTCTCGACTCTTGACTCCTCCAACTCCTGGTATCCGAACCTCCGATCGATGTGTCTATTTCGAGTTTTCGGGGTTTCGCATTTCGCGATTCCAGGACTCCTGATGATGAAGAGTCTTGACTCTTCCAACTCCTGGTATCCGAAACTATCCTTTTGCTTTTGGAATTTCGGTGTTTCACATTTCTCAATTCCGAGACTCTTGATGATGAAGAGTCTCGACTCTTCCAACTCCCGGTATCCGAAACTGTCCTCCTGCTTTCAGGATTTCATAACCCCGCTTCACCTTGCTCTTTAAAGAACGTGCAGGTTCTCCTGGATCCAATGCCAGTCGGACCTCGGGCTTAGATATGACGCTCATCGGGAATTCTCAATGGGATCCAAAGATCACTGTCGCTTCTCCTCCCGGGCTTCCGTTGTCCCTGTTTTTCCATCGCTGCATACTCTGATCTTGCCATCAATGAAAAGCACACCTGCCTGTAAACATGCCAACAATAGGAAGCTATGAATTGAGGTACATAGGTCGAACCTGCCCAAAGGACCATGTACAGAGCTACGAAGAGGCCTGGAGTGAAATTCATCGAGAACAATGCGTACACAAATTCATTAACACGCTGGACACGACCCCTATTAACTGGTACCTTGAAGCAGAGCTACGCCTTATCACTGCAGATTGGGAAGGTATGCTTCAAAATTTTGTAACCACCTTTTTGTTTGAAAGTGAATTTCCCTCAGTAGATCAAGCATTAAAGATTGTAAGGCAGAAAGTTTTTAAAGAGTCATCCAGCCTCTCGATGGAGCAAGAAAAGGATGAATGGACTATGCCATTCCAGAAATTACAAGGATGCTACAACATTAATGCCGATGAAGATGAAGATCCGAGGAAGGTAAACATTGTTGAGACAGAAGGCCACAGGAATGTGGAAGGACCAGGAGTTGAACTGCCATTCATTAGATAGACGATCAAGATAAAGAATTTAATATTGGGATAGAGGAGACACTGAAGCTTGCCAATGTCGGAGATTACTGGGATGCTACTACCATTGACAAAATTATAGAATTACTGCACGAGTATCAGGACTTGTTTCCGACCAAGTTCACTAATATGAAGGGTATCAAAGGACCTATGGGAGAAATGAGAATACCTTTGAAACTAGATGCGAAATTCGTCAAGCAAAGACCCTACAGATTGAACCCGAAATATAAGGAAAAATTGAAGATTGAGCTCGACAGAATGCTGGAAGCAGGGATTATTGAACCTGTCGAAGAGTCGGAGTGGATCATCCCTATGATAGTACAGGACAAGAAGACAGGTGAGATCAGAATATGCGTGGACCTCAGAAAGCTGAACGATGCCTGTTTGCATGACCCCTTCCCTACACCATTCACAGATGAAGTATTAGACAATGTGGGAGGCCAGGAGGTATATTCTTTTACATACGGGTTTTCAGGATACCATCAGATCCATATTACCAAGGAGGACCACCACAAGACCAAATTTGCCACAGAATGGGGATCCTACCAATACACAGTGATGCCATTTGGACTGAAGAATTCCCCAACCATCTTTTCTAGGGTGGTGGTCGAAGCGTTCAAAGAATTTTCGCATAAGTTTTTAGAAGCCTATTTTGATGACTAGACTGTTTTTGGTTTGCTGAAAAATCATGTTGAATGTCTAAGGATAATGTTGGATAAATGCATGCAATGTCAAATTGCTTTGAATATGAAGAAGTGCATCTTCTTCTCACCATTTGGAGTATTATTAGGTCATATTGTATGCAAGCAAGGATTGTTGGTGGACCCATCCAAAATTGCAATTATAGTTGATTTGCCACCTCCCACCTCAGTCAAACAACTGCGCATTGCACTAGGACATACTGGCTATTACAGGAAATTTATCAAAGGATATGCTCAGATTACTACGCCAATGGAGAATTTATTAAAGAAAGACTGTCAGTTTGGTTGGACAGAAGAATGCCAACAGAGCTTCGACACACTAAAACAAAAGATGGTGACTACACCTATTCTGGTATTTCCAGATTGGAGCAAGGAATTTCATGTGCATGTTGATGCCTCTTCCATTGCATTAGGAGAAGTACTAGCACAGTCTGGAGAAGGGGACATTGATCATCCATTAGCATTTTCTAGCAGAAATCTATCTACAACTGAAATCAATTACACTACTACAAAGAGAGAAGGATTAGCCATGGTGTACGCGCTACAAAAATTCCGCCATTACTTACTAGGAGGACACTTTAAAATGTTTACTGATCACTCCACGCTGAAGTACCTGGTCAACAAGCCAGTGTTGGGGGGGGAGAATATGCAGATGGCTTCTCCTGTTTCAAGAATATGATTTTGAGATCATAGTTAAGCCAGGAAGAATGAACAAGGGAACTGACCACCTGTACAGGTTGGAACATGGCGAAGAACCCACCAGTCTGGAGGATACACTACCAGATGCAAAACTGCTTGCCATTAGGAAGATAGATGACCACTTCATAGACATAGTCCAATTTCTATCAACAAGAATGGCTCCAAGTGAGTATACAATTTCCTAGAGGAAAAAACTAGTGGCGCGCGCTGCAGACTTTTCAATGATAGCTGGTCAGCTATATAAGATAGGACCTGATGAGATACTAAGAATATGTGTGATGGAGGCAGAGCGCCCACTGATTCTCACAGAATCTCATGAAGGCATCGCAGGAGGACATTACGCAGGAAAAGCAACTGCGTAGAAGGTTCTGCGAGTTGGCCTTTGGTGGCCTACTTTACACAAAGATGCTAAAGAGTATACCAAATCCTATGATGTATGTCAAAGAGTTGGAAAACCATCCAGAAGAGACAAAATTCCACTAGCACCGCAGATGACCCTACAAGCATTTGAAAAATGGGCCATTGACTTCGTGGGACCTATAAACCTACCAGGGAAGCACACAGGAGCAAGGTATATTATCACTGTGACATAATACCTAACTAGATGGGCCGAAGCACGAGCAATCAAGGACTGTAGTGAAACTACAGCTGTGCGTTTTATATTTGATGACATAATAACCAGGTTTGGATGCCCTAAGACCCTTATAAGCGATCACGCCACTCATTTCATCAACAAGACAATTGAAGCCCTGACTGAAGAATTTGCAGTCCACCATCAAAAGAGTACACCTTACCATACACAAGCAAATAGAACGATTGAAGCATTCAAAAAAATCTTGGAGACAACATTGAAAAATATTTGCAGTGTGAACATGGATGACTGGGATTTAAGAGTACCAACAATACTCTGGGCTTATAGAACCACTTGCAAGAAATTAACAACGCATACCCCTTTCAAGTTGGTGTATGGTCTTGAATATGTTGTCCCGATGGAGTGCTTGGTACCGAGCTTAAGAATTGCTGCATTTACAGACATGGATGATACTGGCACTGTTTGTGAGAGGCTTGCCCAACTGGTTGAACTAGAAGAAGATAGATTTATGACAGGATTCCATCAGGAGGTATAGAAGGAAAGAGAGGAGGCCTATCATGACAGACACATCAAGAAGAAGGAATTTAAGCAAGGTGATTTAGTACTGGTGTACTATAGTAAATTTATAAAACATCCAGGGAAGTTCAGAATGCATTCGCTTGGACCATATGAGATCGCCTATGTTACATAAGGAGGAGCTGCGCAAATGAAGACATTGAAGGGAGAATGGAAAGAGGTATTAGTAAATGGGAATCGACTGAAGTTGTACTATGACAACCAACTGCCTCGCAGTTCTCAGTAAAATCAAGGAAGAAAAGTGACTAGGTACCAGGTGCAGTTGAAACTAGGTACCAGACACAAAAAATACAGTCTGCACAAGGATGGGAAGGAGACATGGAGCAGAAAGCAAAGGTTGCACTCCACAGTCCAAAGTCGAAGTGACATGGAAAAATCAGAATTGAAGTGCCTCGGGATGAGTCATAGGTGAGTGTTGGGGGCCTTTTGTCCCTTGGTTATGGAAGGAAGAGAAGATCGAGGAAGAAAAGGTAAAACGCGAACAACGCGGAAGACACAGTGACTATCACTGGGTCGAAGTAAGCAAAAGAGAAGAAAAGATGGAGCGAAGTACGAAAAAGCAAGCCGTTGAATGAGGAGATCAGGGATGACATATCAATAAGAGAAAAGAATCATAGACAACTCAACAAGCATAGAAATCCACCATTGGATGCTTTGGAGCACCGCGTGAGAAGGGAACAAAGACAGGCTGATGAAGCCCTATAAAGGTGGGTCAAGTTGACCTAGGGTTTTAGACACCTAGGGTTTTGGGTAATTAGGGTTTTGACACCTAGGTGTCAACCTAAGGCTGTCAGTGATGGACTATAATGTATAAATAGAGATCGAGAGGACCTAGGTCGGGTCGGTACTAGTGTTGGGTATTGATATTGATTGTTGTTGGTTAAGAGATTATTGTACAGTGAGAGAGAGGAGTGCTGAGAGTGAGAGCCTTCTGGTATTGTAAGATATTTAGCTGGGTGCAAAGATCAAGTCCTACAGCTGGGTGCACAGGAAGGTGGGAGACAAAGAGAAGAAGAGAGAAGATCTACTGACTAAGAGTGCAAATCAGAACTGTAAGCTTTATCTTAATATATCATAAGCACAGTTTTGTGGACGTATCCCTAGAGAGAGGGTGAACCATGTATATTTTGTGTCGTATGTGTGATTGATGTCTGGATCTCTGTCATTGTTATACTGTTATTTTCATTATTGTGTTAGATCAGATGTATAGCTGCGCAGAGTAGATCTAGCTGATAAGAGATATATGAATGCTGCATTATTGTTGTATTAGCTCCACTTGATATTCCCCTGGTTGTATACATCTCTGTCCTACAATCCCCCTCTTAGCTTCTTCGGGTGAGACTACATCTGCTTCGCAGGTGTTTCCGAAAGGGCCAGTAGCTAGGGCTTGTTGGTGCGCTCTTGGAGTGAACCCTGGGTCTGCCCCTGTGCCAAAAATTTCCATGAGGGGTATGTGTCAGAAGATTATGCATTCGAGTGAAAGCACTCCGGGAGAAACGAGTGCATAGGAGTTCAAACTATCGAAGCCCAAAGTTCCGAAGTCACTCAAGATCGTTTATCATGCAGGATGGTACATGTTAATAGATAGTTGACTCCGGGTGAAAGCGTTCATGGAAAAGCGAAGCGTCAAAGAGTCAAAAAAGGCTGAAGTCCCGGAGCGGAGGATAGCCGTTGGATTAAGGAGGATAGATGTCAGCATATAGTCCATTTCAGAAGATATCCAGTTAGAATAAATGAGAAGTTGAGATTAGAAATATCCAAATTCTGCAGATCCGAAGGAGATATCAACCGTTGATCCGAGAGGCACATGCGTCAGTGGATTGTCAACTCTGGAAGATTGACGTATAGAGGAAAGCAAGGTTTTAGATTTGAAACTCCTGAAGCCTGGATCACGAAATAAATCACAACCATTGATTTAGGAAGGTTAGATCTGATCTACGGATCATGAAAGAACAAATCTGAACCGTCCATTCAGGAGCACCGTCAATATCATGAGATCGACGGTCCCGTCGCATTGCAGAGATTGAATATCCGTGAACTTTAAAAAGCTGAAGGCGGGCCGCAATCGAAACCACGATTTTGGAGAAAGGACACATGGAGGCTCGAGGTAAATTGCAGGGAAAAAAGTATTTTGATACAAACTACCTTTGGATGCGCCCGCAATCTCGTGGTCACATGAGATCATCGCCCAAGGTCATATCGAGAAACAAAGCTAGCGCTCACTAGACTGAGATCGGGAAGTGCCTTTTGAATAGGTGTTTGCTCACCGTCGATGGTCACATGAAGGAAGGGGCTTAGAAGCCAAAAAATCCAAAAACGACTGACCGTAACTACCAGAGAAGACGAATAGTTTCTTCTACAAGAGAAGCCAAAGAATCTCAGGATAACACTCGCTAATGATGAACAGATTCAGAAATAACCGCCAGAGAAGATGAAGAGTTCGAATGATGATCAGGCAAAGAACTCTGTGTGAGTAAGAGATGCAGAATAGAGAAGAGGGAGTGTACCTGAAGTGGAGATCTGAGGCACAATGTATAGCATTCAGTGGCAACACATAGAATAAAATGCGGAAGAGAAGTTGGACATAGTGGTGTGGTGCACAGGAAGAAAAAGAGCAGAGCATAGAAGTAGAAATCCGCAGAAGCGGAACATAGCATAGTAGCTGAAGAAGGTAGAGGAGACATGGAGATGTAACAGACCATATCAGAGACACAACAAGTAAGTAATTTTTTTTGTATCTCAGGGTGGTAGGGTGGTTCTAGGGAGGACTGTTGTCCTTAGAGTTTCAAGTGGGTGCTTGAACACAGGGAGTTGTAGCTTCCATCTAGTTGCAGCTTGAAAAACCAGGGTGGTAGGGTGGTGCAAGGGAGAACCATCGTTATTTGTTATATAGGTTGGTTCTTGTGTGACTGGAAGTTGGTGCTTCCATCCATTTGGTGTTGTAACACTCAGGGAGTTGATGATTCCTTCTAGTGGGTGCTAGAGAAATCAGAGGGTTGGTTCTCTCTACAAGTTGCAGCTTGTTAAAGAAGAGATTGTAGCCTCATTTTGAGTTGGTGCTCAAAGATAGATGATGTACAGAACATAAAAGACTGCCCATCTTTCTAAGAAGAAGAGGTTTTCTCCCTTTATGGGTTTCCTCATGAACATCTGCATCTGTGTATATCATATGTGTGATTGATGTTTATTATTTCTGTTGTTTATGACTTGCATAATCTTGATGATCACTTGGAGAAAATTAATAATATTTCAATAGGCATAAAATTGTTTAAGCACAGTAACAACTGATTCACCCCCCTTTCTCAGTTGTCTAACAATTGGTATTAGAGCGGGTTCCTTTTAGCTAAAGGTAGATCAGTAAGCTTAAACATGACAAGTCATGAAGGAAATTCAACCAATAAGCCTCCTCTGTTTGATGGAACACATTTTTATTTATGGAAGGTTAGAATGAGAACATACATTATGGCATTAGGTGATGATGTTTGGGATGTTGTAGAGACTGGATATATAAAACCTGTTGTGCTAGCTTCCAAACATGATAAGTTAGAATTTAGATTCAATGAAAAGGAAATGAATGCTATCTTGAGTGGTCTTGCTGAAGCTGAATTTGTAAAGGTAATTCATCTTGATTCTGCCAAAGGGATGTGGGATAAACTCATTAGCAGTTATGAAGGAAATGAGAAAGTAAAAGACGACAAACTTCAGACATATATATTGAAATTTGAACAAATAAAGATGAATGAGGATGAAGCAGTTAATAAATATTTCTTAAGATTTGAGGAGCTTGTGAATGCCATGAAGGGTCTTTGTGAAAAGATTGAAGACACATTTTTAGTTCAAAAGATTTTGAGATCTCTACCAAATAGATTTAATCCAAAAGTTTCCGCAATAGAAGAACTGAATGATATTAAGATATTGTCTATTGATCAACTTCTAGGAACTCTGACTGCTTATGAAATGAGGATAGGTAATTATAAACCCACCTCTAGAGAAACATCATTTAAAGAAGATAAGAATGAGGATTCTGAGCTTGATGAAATTGAAGAAAAATTTGTGAGAAGACTAAATAAAGGATCATGCAAGTACCAAGGCAAGTTGCCATTCAAATGTTTTAACTGTGGAAAGATAGGTCACTTTTCATCTAAGTGTCCACACAAGAAGAAGGACTAGAACTCTCAAGGTGAAGAGAAGTACAAATCCAAGAGATTTGGTAAAAAGAAAAGTTTATGTGTAAACAATGATGACTCTTCAAGAGACACATATAGTGATTCTTCTTGTGAAGATAAGGTTAATGAATTTATGCTTATGGCCAAAGAGGATTATGATAATAAAATCACAGGAAGTGATGTTAATGATGAAGAAGCTGTGGTTGACTTGGAAGGAGAACTGATCAGTGCCCTAGAAGAAATTGCTAGACTTAGATTTAAGAAGAAAAAACAAAAACAATTGCTAATACAGTTCGAGAGAGACAGTAAAAAACTTGATGAAGACTTTTCCCTGCTAAAAGTGGAATTAGAAGAGGCAAAGAAAGTAGAGGAAATTCTGAAACAACAGTTATCAAAGAAGAAGGCAATATGTGAAGCCTTGGAAGAAGAGGTAGTAAAATCCAGAAAAGAGGTGGAGAAGCTTAAAGCATTATATCTCCAAAATCTTCCAAGCATTAAAGCCTTAGCAGAACTAAACGACATTCCGAGCAAAGAAATATCTCCTTTGTTGAATATTGGTTTCGTATATGTAAGTGGATCAAGCATCAAGCAACTAGAAAGCAAAGAGCCAGTAAATATGATCAAGTTCCAAGTCAACAGACAATCAGACCATGTGAATACTTTGCCACCAACAACTAATAAAGACAAGATAATCCCTGATAAAAAAAATAAATATCAGAAGATGAAGCAACACATGCCAAGAAGAAGGCCATCCTTCAGGTACCAAAATTTCTTCCATGGTTACTACTTTTACTGCTCTAATTTTGGTCATAAGATTGCAAATTGTCATATTAATTTTAGAGACATGCAACTGAGGAGATCAATAAATAAACAATCTTTGCAACATAGAACTAAACAACCAATGAGTAGACAAAGTTTCACCAATCACTTTGACCTATTGAACAATGAGATCGAATGCTATAACTATCATAACTTCGGCCACAAAGCTTCAAATTACCATATGAATAATTACAAAGAATATCCAAGGATAAAACCCCTAGCTAGAAATGCCAGCACATGGAAAAAGAAAGATAGTGAAAAATGTGGTCTAGTACTTTCATCTCAAAAACAAAAGGACCCCTAGTATATAGACAATGGATGTTCCAAGCACATGACTAGAGACAAGGATAAGTTTCTGTCTATAAGTAAAAGCAAAACAAGAAATGTGACCTTTGGAAATGATGAACCACGTAAAATCAAGGGAAAAGGGATGGTGAGTTTGAGTAACGGCAAAGGAAAAGCACAGAATGTTCTGCTTGTAGATGGGATGAAACACAATTTTCTCAGTGTAAGTTAAATGTGTGACAGAGGATGTGAAGTGGTGTTCACTTCCAAATATTGTAAGATAAAGTCTGTAAACTCAGGACAAGTGGTGGCTAAAGGCATAAGGACACATAATAATCTATATGTGTTGAAAGAAGATAGAGAAGAGTGTCATCTAAGAAAACATAATGAAATATGGTTATGGAATAGGAGACTTGGACATCTAAACTTTGAGCACTTAATCAAGCTCAAAAATCTTGAGGCAGTAAAAGATCTTCCAAGAATATCAAAGCCACAAGATTCTGTGTGTAAACCCTGCCAAGTAGGAAAGCTAACCATGACACAGTTTAAATCCAAGAGCTCTACTTCAACAAAGAAACCACTCCAATTACTTCATATGGATTTGTGTGGACCATCAAGACAAGAAGTCACAGAGAAGGAAAATTACTTCATGCTGATCATTGATGATTACTCCAGACTCACTTGGGTTTCTTTTCTCAAAGAAAAAGCCAAAGCATTTGAGAAATTTAAAATATTTAAGGCTTTAACTGAGAATCAAACAGGAAACAAGGTAAATGCAGTAAGATCAGATAGAGGAGGAGAATTTATGTCAAGTGATTTCAAGGAATTCTGTGATAAACATGGGATTAAGAGAGAATACACAATCCCAGGAACTCCACAACAAAATGGAGTAGTTGAGAGGCAAAACAATTCAGCAAATGGCCAAGTCAATGATGAATGAGAAGAACATTGGTCAAACCTATTGGGTAGAAGTAATACACACAACATTCCATATTCTTAACAAATCCCACCTCAGACCACACAGTGAAAAGACACCTTATGAACTGTGGTATGGAAGACTTGCTTCAATCAAACGCTTCTAAGTCTTTGGGAGTAAGTGCTACATAAAGAATAATAATGAAAACCTTGGAAAATATGATGACAAGGCTGATGAAGGTATCTTCTTAGGGTATGCTACAAACAATAAAGGATACAGATGCTATAATAAGAGGCTGCATAAATTGGTTGATTGTATTGACATAAAAGTTGATGAAGAAATACCTTTACGAGATGTAAGCAGTGTTAAATCAACAACATAGGATATAGTTGAAATTTAAGATGAATAGGTCCAAGAATAAAAAAGAGAAGACTATGAGTTAGATGAAGATACAAATACTCAAGCAGACTTAAATATTCAGACAACATCAAATCCTTCCTCCAGAATTACTCAAAATAATCATCCCACAAGTCAGATGATTGGTGAAAAAGACAAAGGTGTACAAACTAGGAGAAGGATAATCAAAGACACCGAGCAATCACATATAGCCCACATATCCATGGTGGAACCCAAGAACTTTAATGAAGCCAATAAAGATGTAAATTGGTTAAAATCAATGAATGAGGAAATGTATCAGATTGAGAAGAACAATACTTGGGAGCTTGTTTCTAGACCTGCAGATAAGAATGTAATTGGCTCCAAATGGGTGTTTAAGAATAAAATGAATGAGCAAGGAAATATTGTAAGAAATAAGGCTAGATTGGTCTGCAAAGGGTATGCTCAAATAGAAGGATTGGATTTTGATGAAAAATTTGCGCCCGTAGAAATATTAGAAGCTATTAGAATATTTCTTGGCTATGCTTTTCATAAGAAGTTTAAAGTCTTCCAAATGGATTTCAAGTCAATTTTTCTAAATGGAGATATAAAAGAAGAAGTCTATATGGAACAACCAGAAGGTTTCCAACTACCAGATAACCCTGACTTTATTTGCAAGCTGAAGAAAGCCTTATATGGGTTGAAACAAGCTCCTCGTGCCTGGTACTACAAACTGGATAAGTATCTTCAAGACAAAGGGTTCAAGATAGGAACGATTGAAAACAATCCATCTATCAAAAGAGAGGATAATGATTTGATCATTGTGTTGGTCTATGTAGATGACATCAGCTTCAGAAGTAATAATGCTTTATTGGTACAATGGTTTGTTTCTGCCATGCAGTCTAAATTTGAAATGTCTATGATAGGGGAACTGGCATTTTTTCTTGGTCTGCAAATTACTCAGAGGTCTGAAGGAATATTTATTTCTCAGGAGAAATATCTAAGAGAAATATTGAAAAGGTTTCAAATGGAAGATTCTACACTTGTTAGCACACCTATGGTCACTAGATGCAAGCTAAGCAGGGATGACGACTCACCTGATGTTGATCAGAGTTCATATAGGTCTATGATAGGTAGCCTGTTGTACATCACAACATCTCGTCCATACATAATGCATGCTATTGGAATGGTAGGAAGGTATCAATCTACAAGTAAACAAAGTCATTTGATAGCTGTCAAAAGAATATTCAAATATTTGAAAGGAACGATGAACTATTGCCTATGGTATCCTAAGAATCAAAAGTTTCAATTATCAGTCTATTCATATGCTGATTGGGCTAACTGCATGGATGAAAGAAAAAGCACGAGTGGAGGTGCATTCTTCTTAGGAGATTCTCTTGTAGCATGGTTGATAAAGAAGAAAGGTTCCATTTCCTTATCGACTACAGAAGCTGAATACATTGCAACTACCACTTGCTGTACCCAAGTATTGTGGATGATTCAGACACTTGCAGACTTGGAGGTAAAATATACTACACCGATCCCAATTCATTGTGATAATACTAGTGCAATTAGTGTGTCAAAGAATCCTGTATTTCACTCCAAGACCAAGAATATACCCATCAAGTATCACTTCTTGAGGGAACAGGTGACCAACACTGTTGTTTCTTTGCATTATATTCCATCCAAAGATTAGATTGCTGATATCTTCACTAAACCGTTTGTTAAAGCTCAGTTTGAGTATCTACGCCAGAAGTTGGGCGTGACCCCGTTATCAAGATAAGAGAGTCCATCCTATCAGGGGGAGTATGTGTTGGTTGAATATATGATACCTCCAAAAAGTATTGCAACATCTCAGGGGGAGCATGTTTTCTTTGACATTGATGTCAAAGGGGGAGAAAAGGTGTGGTATGGATCCTACAGTTGGAGGGCTAAGCAGAATAGTGCAGCGTTTCAGGGTTGCCACCAATGCCAAAGGGGGATATTTTTGGCATGTTTTACATGAAGCGTGTGATTGACATTGATGGCAAGAACAACAACAACAATGCCAAACATGAAAATCATAAGCTCAGGAGGAGAAGCGAACAATATGCAGAGATCAAAGCTCAGAAGGGAAAGTGCAGTACATAAACGTGATCCGGATCAAAATCCTTGATCGTGGATCTGCTTCGAGAGTCTTCATGACCGTCAGATCAAATTAAGTGAAGGATAGGATAAACAGGGAGCAAAGTTTGAGATTTGAAATCCGCGAAGTCTGGAGAGCCGAAGAGACGTAGTAAATTTCAACCGTCAGATCATTCTAAAGTGGAAGGACAGGATAAATTAGAAGAAGGGTGCGCTAATTTCAGCGACCGATAATTGGGCACTCATATCTACGGTCGACAAAGCATACCAGACCCCCCCGACCTTTCTGCCTTTAACCGTGGGGGGGGGGGGTCCGATTTGGTGGTATTTCCCATGTGGGACCCTCATACATGTCACCTTCCTGTCAACTCGGACCCCCCTCGCTCATTTCCACTTACCGCCCAAGCCCCCCTCCGAGTAAACCACCAAACCACTCATACATACCACCTCCACGCTCCAACGTCACACTCCACTACACTGCTTACACGTCTCACCCATGTCAGTAGACCACCTCAGCAAGGACATGTGGAATACCACGTCAGCAAGTACACATGGGATACTTAGATGTTGACAAGTGTCAAGAGGAAATTGGCTCGTGCCATGTCAATAAGTGACGTAAGCAAGCTACGTCACTCCGAGAGATTTACTTCGGGAGTTTCATCACCAAAAAATGTCAAAAGTCCCTAAGTCCCGAAGGACGAAGGTCCGAAGTCGCTCTCAACGGTCCGAACTGAATATCACTTTGGGTGCATTCTCAATCATTGATCTAGTTCAGTGGAAGGAAAGTGTAAGTGGAAGTGTTAATCGACAGCAAGCGGTCTCCGCCGCCTATGAATTATTCAGCAGGTGACCACTCCAGTGGAGAATGAAGCAACAATTATCCAAAAGTCTCGAAGTCCTGAACACTGAAGACTCAAAGAAGACCCTGGCCATTGATCGCCAGGAGGGGTACGTGTTAGAATATTATGCATTCATGTGAAAGAACTCCAGGAGAAACGAGTGCATAGGAGTTGAAACTCCCGAAGACCGAAGTGCTGAAGTCAGTCATGATCATTGATCGTGCAGGATGGTATGTGTCAATAGATCATTGACTCCAGGTGAAAGCGTTCATGGAAAAGCGAAGCACCAAAGATTTAAAAAGGCCAAAGTCTCGGAGCAGAGGATAGCCGTTGGATTAAGGAGGACAGATGTCAACAGATCTTCCATTTCGAAAGATATCAAGTCAAAAGAAACGAGAAGTTGAGATTCAAAATATCCAAAATCTGGAGACCCGAAGGAGATCTCGACCGTTGATCCGAGAGGGACACGCATCAGTGGATTGTCAACTCTGGAAGATTGACTTATGGAGGAAAGCAAAGTTTGATATTTGAAACTCTCGAAGCCTGGATCATGAAATAAATCACAACCGTTGATTTAGGAAGGTTAAATTTGATTCGCAGATTGTAAAAGAACAAATCTGAACCATCCGTTCAGAAGCACCGTAAATATCGTGAGATCTATGGTCCCATCACATTACGGGGATTGAATATGCATGAACTTTAAAAAGATGAAGGTGGGCTGCAATCGAAACCACAGTTTTGGAGAAAGGACATGTGGAGGCTCGAGGTAAATTTCAGGGAAAAAAGTAGTTTGATACAAACCACCTTTGGACGCACCCGCAATCTCGTGGTCACATGAGATCATCGCCCAAGGTCATATCGAGAAATGGAGCTAGCACTCACTAGACTGAGATCGGGAAGTTCCTTTCGAATAGGAGTTTGGTCACCGCCGGTGGTCACATGAAGGAAGGGGATTAGAAGCCAAACAAGCCAAAAATGACCGATTGTGACTACTAGAGAAGATGAAGAGTTGCTTCTACCAGAGAAGACAAAGAATCTTAGGATAACACTCGCTAATGATGAACAGATTCAGAATAATATCTAGAGACGATGAAGATTTTGAATGATAATCAAGAAGATAACTCTACGTGAGTAAGAGATGCATAATAGAGAAGAGGGGGTGTACCTGAAGTGGATATCTGAGGTGCAGTGTATAGCATGCAGAGGCAACACATAGCATAAAATGTGGAAGAGAAGTTGGATAGAGTGGTGTGGTGCACATGAAGAAAAAGAGAAAAGCATAGAAGCAGAAAGCCGCAGAAGCGGAACAAAGCATAGAAGCTGAAGAAGGCAGAGGAGACATGGAGCTGTAACAAACCATATCAGAGACAAAACAAGTAAGTAATTTTTTTTATATCTCACAGTGGTAGGGTGGTGCTAGGGAGGATTGTTATCCTCAGAGTTTCAAGTGGGTGCTTGAACACAGGGAGTTGCATCTTCCATCTGGTTGCAGCCAGAAAAACCAGGGTGGTAGGGTGGTGCAAGGGAGAACCATTGTTATATTTTATACAGGTTGGTTCCTGTGTGATTGGAAGTTGGTGCTAAAACACTCAGGGAGTTGATGCTTCCTTCTAGTGGGTGCTAGAGAAATCATAGGGTTGGTTCTCTCTACAAGTTTCAACTTGTTAAAGAAGAGGTTGTAGACTCATTTTGAGTTGGTTCTCAAAGATAGATGATGTACAGAAAATAAAAGACTTCCTATCATTCTAAGAAAGAGGTTTTATCCTTTTATGGGTTTCCTCATGAATATCTACCTCTGTGTATATCATATGTGTGATTGATGTTTATTATTTCTACTGTTCATGACTTGCATAATCTTGATGATCACTTGGAGAACATTAATAATATTTCAATAGGAATAAAATTGTTTAAGAACAGTAACAACTGATTCACCCCCCCCTCTCATTTGTCTAACACTTGAAGCTGTGGAGTTGCCACTGGATTCTTTAACCATGGAGTCGCTAGGTGAATGATTTGTAGTCTGAATGTGTCTAGTCTTTGTTCACCATCAAATATCATATTTGATCATTGTCGTTCTCCCAAGGAGATATACTTTGCTACTCTATTCCCCAACAACAACGCTAGAAGATGTTGGTCCTAAAGTCCGCACCTAACTGCTAAATAGAAGAGCTAGGCCACCTCAAGTTTGAAATGGTTGGTTTTTTGATAATTTGATTTTTTTGGTCAACTCAAGGATATGATTTCAAAGATGGTAATCTGTTTGGACATGCCACACTATGAAGGCATATTATCCTTTTCTAATGTTATGTATATTAATGGAAATTTGGGGATACAAAAGACAAACACAGGAGACAATAGCCAACAATGCAATGAATTTCTCACTATGTGAGGATAAAGACTTAAAATCGTATCTTAAGACTTAGACAAATATCTAGATGAAAATCATCCAACAACTTGCCAAATAGTTGATATTTTCACTAAAAAATAGATGTATAATAGGTTGTATAATTGGGAAAAAGATAAAATAAAACAATGGTTGAAAGAATAAGGAAATGTACATTGCACACATCACAAAATTTGCATTCAAGACAGGATTAAACACATACAGATTTGAGTAAGAAAAACACAACTGTCATCAACATATATTCATTAGGTAGAGATATTTACAATCATACAAGAAGGTTCAACCATTATTATATTTCTCCTTTTTCACCCAAAAACTGAACCCTGTTTTCACTAAAAACTGACCCCTCAGACAATACACAATTTTTCTATTTATCAGTATTGCAGAGGATTTCGACCATTCTGAAAACTAGATCTCAACTTTGCATAACAACTAAATGAATGGAATAACATTCCTTCATTACAAATTGGAAAAACCTCTTTAACTTGAGTGTATTTAGTGGAAATATCAGTCATGACTTCCTTCAAACTCGACCTTAACAAAATAATAAAATATGTGGTTCATATCAAACGAAAATGACCCCTTATTACATTTGAGAGTAATATCTCAAACTAAAACAACTAAACTGCTATAAGTGCAACTGATACTACTGTTGGGAACTCGATTAGAACATATCTTAACAAAATAAAACTTTTGACATTTGTAACTGGTGGTCAGTGCGCATGATTACCCATGTGTACTCCAACTGGAGTTTAATCTACAATTTGGTGAATTTATGGAAACAAACGACCTCAAATACCTCTTTGATCCTCTCATACCGTGATACTTGTGTAAAATATGGGATAGCTTTTTTTGCATGGTATCATTCCCCCAAAAAAACCTCTTTCAATTTTCAAAAATTCATTTTCATCTGTTCGGGAGGCACGCCATAAGACAATGACAAAAACATGAAAAACATAGTTTGGCGAATTTATGGTAAAAAAACTTAAAGGTTTATTCTATTCTCTTTTACCATTATACTTGTGTAAAATATGAGAGAGGTTTTTGTGCATGTGATTGTTATCAACAAAAACCTCTTTCAGTTTTCACAACTTCACCTCTATCTGTTCATAAGTCGCACCAAAATACAATGACAAAAGCAGGGAAAAACAAAGTTTTTTCAATTTATAGAAAAATGGCCTGAACGATCCCTTTGATTCTCCCAAACAATGATACATGTGTAAAATATGAGAGGTTTTTTTGTGAATGGAATTGTTTCCAACAAAAACCTCTTTCATTTAAAAAAAATTCATCTCCAGATGTTCGGGAGGCATGCCCAAAGACAATGACTAAAACAGAGTGAAAACATAGTATTTCATAAAATTCGGGCAACACCTTTTGATGTTTCTTCTATAACCTTTGATACATATTTTGCAGCTTGGTATGTTGTTTTTCTAGATCTTGGGTGTGATAAGTGCATGGGGAATGAGGGAATGTAGGCTAGTTGCAACAACAAGCACCTTGGACTGAGAAATTATGTTGAGAATCATACCTTAGCTTGTCGTTAGGAACCCTTTTTCCCCGATGGAGTTAAGCCCTAGCTTGGGGGTGACCTGTTGCTGAAATATTATGAGAAACACATTCTATGGCTGGGAGGAACGTTTGAGTCATGAGCGCATTTGGTGATTTCCATAAAAGATAAGTATTCTTTATGTGCTTGTCTTGTTTACTATGTGCATATTTTTCTATGCTTGATATGGGTTAATTCTTGTATGTAGTCGTATATAAGTATTTTTTGTTATTCTGTTTAATGTTGCTGGTGCTTATAGCTTGTATTTTTAGTTGTGCATGAGTATGTATGCTAATGATATCATTTCCTGTTAATTTAATCTTGTGATTTTGGTTATGAGTCTTCAAGAAGAGGATTGGGTAGCTGGGTGTGCATAAAAGTAGCCTGTGTACACAAAAGGTTGGAATTCGTGTGTGCGTTCAAGGAAATAGACTCCACGCACAAAAAAATCATATTTGGCGCATGACACCAAGATGGTTGTGCTGTGTGATCAATATGTTTGTGCACACAGTTATTGAGTTACTTCCACTGCTTAAGTTATGTTAAAAATGAGAATGTTGCTTCTGCTGTTATAAGTTGTGTGGCGTGACTCAAGTTTGGGATGAGAATGTTGCTTCAAGTGATACTGTGCAGAATTGTGTTTAGAGAAAAATCTGTGTAGTGAATATTTATAGTAATATTGCTCAGTAAGATGCTGGGGATGTTACAATTTTCTTGATTCATAGCTACAAAAGTTGAGGTTGTGTGACATGTCCCAACCTGGGGTGGCTAGGGACGTTATATTATTGTATCAGAGCAATGTCAAAGCGTATTATGGAGTAGCATGGCCCAATGTGGGTGGATGGGGATGTTACATTATGGTATTAGAGCCATTGGTTCAACACTGGACCTGTATGGGCTAGGGATCAATATGAGTCTTGTTGTGCACTTTAAAGGATTGGTGGTGCACAGTGCAAATTTTATTATGCGCGAAACTATTTTTACGCAATATAGAGTTGCGATGCATAAAAAGACAATGACGCGCAAGTGTGCACACTAGAATTTGAGGTGTTAAATCATCCAAAGAATCAAAAGAAAGGATTCTGACAATATGGTGCAGAGTTTTCATGAAGTTGTGTCATGAATTAATCTAACAAATATTAATTTCTTGCACATTTTGCATAATTATCAACGAATAGAGCAGGACAAAGTCAGTGTAGAAGGTTCAAAAGCATGGAAGATGTGCAGAGGACTTACAGACCCGATGGTGAATTCATGGATCTGTATGCCAGTTTGGGTGTTGATGGTACATAATCCAAGGAGGAGTGCATGAATTTGGTAGAAACCATAAAAGGAATGTAGAAATATGTCCGAAGATATAAGGCTGATAATGAAAGGATTATGAGATCCAAGGTGCAACAAAATGACTTCAATGTCAAATTGATGCAGAGACTATACATAATAGAAAATAAAATGTATAAAGAGATAGAGTCGAGTAGTTCAAGAAGTCACATATCTCATGATGAGAAAATAAGAGAAGAAATAAGTGTTGGTAAACATTCTTTCAGAAAAGACCACAATATCTCAAGTCCATCGCCTATCATAAAGCATAAGAGAAGGAATGGGGTGGATGAGCTATAGGGAGAAATGAATAAGATCAAGCCTCCTACCTTTGACGATGAGCATAAAAAGGATGATAATGCAGAGACATGGATGTTGGGTATGAGGAAGTACTTATAGCTGCATAAGTGTTCTACATAGGCAGAAGGGAGAATTGTTATATATCAGTTAAAAAAAAAGGCATAAATGTGGTGGAATCAATATGTACAAGTGCAACACATTGATGCAAGTAAAGTGACTTAGAGGGAGTTCAAGAGGTATTTCCAAAATAATTTCTTAACCAATCGATACTATGATAAGAAAATGAAAGAGTTCTTTGAACTCAAGCTTGGGAGCATGACGATAGATGAGTATGAAAGAAAATTCTTAGAGCTTCTGAAGTATGTCGCATTCATCAAGGATGATAAAGTTAAAATTCATAGGTACTTGAGTGGGTTTCCCTCATTTATTAGTGACAAGACACAATATGATGACCCTAAGATGTTGTAAGAAACCATAAGGCGCACTAAGTGTCTTTATGAGCAACAAAGGGGAAGACCGAATTTCCAAAAATATTGGGAAGATAAGATGAAAAGTAAGGTGGAACAAAGGAATACAGGGGCTAAGACACCATTTTTAAAAAATAATGTGCAAGAATAGTCAAATCTCCAGGAGCCCATAATTTTGGAAACAGTGGGACAAAAGTCATGGAAACAACCTATGCAGTGTTGGGGTTGTGGCGGAAATCACATGCGTAGAGATTTCTCGCAAAGAGGTGATAAAGAGAGGACTGTGCATAGTGTACAAAAGGCTATGATAGTTAAGGACATGAGTAGAAATGTGCCAAGGATTTACGTCGCATAGTATAACAAACAGACTGAGTTTCAGTCGCACATCGAGGTGAAAGGTAATATTAATGACCAACCCATTGCTATTTTAATTGACTCAAGATATAGTCAGAGTTATCTAGATCCTTAGATGGTGAAAAGATTCAAATTTTCGAGAAGAAAGCTTGGAAAATATTGGTTGGTGCGGTTAACACAAGAGCAAAAAGGAAAATTAATGAGATGGTTAAGGCATGTCCAATGGAAATGAATGGAATGCAACTAGAATTATACCTTTGGGATCATATGATTGCCTCATTGGTATGGATTGGTTGGACGAGCAACATGTTGTCCTGGATTGTTATAATAAGGCATTTACTTGCCTAGATGAGGAAGGAAATTTGAATACAGTTCAAGGAATTCCAAGAGCTGTGACTATCATGGAAATTTCAGCATTGCAGTTGAAAAAACGTTACAAGAAGGGATGTCAAGTATTCACAACTCACATGGAAGAGGAACCTAAGGATAAAGTTCCAAGTGTGGAAGAATGCACAATACTGAAAGAGTATGAGGATGTATTTAAAGAGATACCAAGATTGCCTATGAAAAGAGATATGGATTTCTCTATAAATATGATGTCTGGAAAATCTCCTATATCCAAGACTCCTTATAGGATGAGTACGCTATAGTTGAAGGAGTTGCAGATGAAACTTGAAGAAATTCTAAAGAAGGGGTATATACACCCAAGAGTGTCACCTTAGGGTGCACCAATTTTATTCGTGAAGAAGAAGGATGGTACGCCGAGACTTTGTATTCATTTCAGACAGTTGAACAAGGTAACAATGAATAACATGTATCCTTTTCCAAGGATATATGACTTGTTTGATAAAATAAGGGGCACAATGATATTTTCCAAGATATATCTCAGATCTGGATATCACCAGGTGAGAATAAAATAAGAAGACATCAGTAAGAATTCCTTCAGAACAAGGTATGTTCATTATGAGTTTATAGTGGTGCCATTTGGTTTGTCGAATGCACCAGTTGTCTTCATGTGTTTAATGAATGGAGTTTTCAAAAGTTATTTAGATAATTTTGTCATTTTATTTTTGGATGAAATTCTTATTTATTCAAAGTTTGAGGAAGAGCACGTGCAAAAATTGAGGATGGTGTTGTAGGTATTGAGAGAACATACCTTTATGCAAACTTGAGCAAGTTTTCATTTTATCAGCGACAAATTCATTACTTGGGTCATATCATTTCATAGGAAGGAATAGTTGTGTACCCAACGAAGATAAAATCCATTGAGGAATGGTCAACACTAAGAAATGTCGCATAAGTGGTATCCTTTACGGAACTAGCCGGGTACTACAAAAGTTTTATTGAAGGATTCTCACAGATTGCACATCCAATTACATCCTTGCAGAAGAAGGTGCATGATTTGAGTGGAATCTGCATTGTGCAAGGAGTTTCCGGCACTGGAAGAGTTTGCTAACAAGTGCGCCAATTTTGAGAATTTTTGATCCTGATGCAGACTTCGTTGTGTGCACAGATGTATGCAAGGAAGGACTAGGTGGAGTCCTGATTCAGAATGGACATGTGGTATGCTACGAATCAAGGAAGTTGAAAGAGCATGAAAGCCTCTATGCTACACATGACTTGGAATTGGCAGCCATAGTGCATGCCTTGAAGATGTGGTTGTATTATCTCATGGGTAAAATATTTGAGCTGAGAACATACCATTGTGGTATGAAGTATTTGTTTGGAAGGCTGAGTTTAAATGTCAGACAAAAAATGTGGTTTGATTTCCTTAGTGAGTATGACTTCAACATAAAGCATATCAGAGGAGAATAGAACAAAGTGGTTGACACACTCAACAGGAGGGTGACGGAGATGCATGCTACAACCATTAGCATGTACCAGACATATTTGTGCGATTGAATTTTAGAAGTTGCCAAATCAGATATGCTCTATGTGGACATAAAGGAAAACTTACAACAAGGTATGTCACAATAGAAATTTGAAGGTTATGACCTAAGAGAGGAAGGGATCCTCATGTATAGACACATAGTCCATGTTCCGAATGATTGGGAGTTGAAAATATTGATATTTTCATAGATGCATAAGGTTCCTTATGCTGGAAATCTAGGTTACCAGAAGACAATTTTTGCGGTCAAGAAGCAATACTTTTGTCCAGGTATGAAAAAGGAAGTTGCAGATTTTATTGGGAGATGTATCAAATGTCATAAGGTCAAGGCTGAGCGCATGCATCCAACTACAACCTTTTCCCATTCCTGAGTGGAAGTGGGAAGTTATGACCATGGACTTCATAACTAAGTTTCCTAGGACTGCTAAGAAACATAATTCTATTATGGTGGTGGTGGAAAAGATTACTAAAGCTACCCATTTTATTCCAGTGAAGTCAACACACAAGGAAGCCGATATTGCTGAGATATAAATGTGAGAAATTTTCAAGTTGCATGGTGTACCTAATACAATTGTGTCTAAAAAAGATTCCAAGTTAACCTCGAACTTTTAGAAAGGAATATTCAAGGGATTTGGAACAAATTTGAATTTGATCACCACATATCACCCTGAGACAGATGGTCATACAGAGAGAGTAAATTGAGTGATTGAAGACATGCTAAGGATGTATGTGATGGATAATCCATAAAAATGGGAAGAATACTTGCATTTGGTAGATCTTGCTTACGACAATGGGTATTAGGCATCTTTAAAGATGAGCCCATTTGAGGCACTATATGGTAGAAGGTGCAACACACCTGTGAGTTTGGATAACCCAATAGACCGCGCAATAGTTGGGCCAGATTTGCTCCAGGAAATGGAGGAGTAGATGGTAAAGATCATGAATAATTTAAAGGCTGCCCAAGACAGACATAAAAACTACACATATAAAGGCAAAACCCATAGAGATTTTAAAGTGGGCGATCATGTGTTTTTAAAAGTGAAGTCTAGGCATAGTTCCCTAAATTTGGGAAAGTGTTCTAAGTTAGCAGAGTGATAGTGTGGGCCATTCGAAATACTTGAAATTATTGGTCCTGTTGCTTATATGATTTCATTGTCTTCATACTTGTGTACTCATAATGTTTTCCACATGTCATTTCTCAAGAAGTATGTATCTGATGCTAATCATATTATTGATTGGAATGTGATTCAAGTGGAGCTAGAAGACGGATTTCAAGTGCGACCCGTTTGCATGTTCGGAAAATAAAGAAGCTCTAGAATGGAGCCATGGAGCCAGTAAAGGTCCAATGGACCTAGTACGATCCCGATGATGCAACTTGAGAGTGCAAGGATGCTATGAGAGTAGAGTGTCCCAATTTGTTTGAATTTTTTTGATATTTTGTATGTACATGTGTATATGATGCACTCAGGACAATGCATAAATAAGGGGGAGGGGAATGTAATGTCCCTGATCAAGTGGAAAGCATGAAATATATATTACCAACCTTAGTGTATTTTAGGGGGGATTTACATTATTATCCATTATTCGGGGAAATGATTTCATGTTTCAAGCTCTCGTGAGCAGAAGAGGGTCAGATGATATGGAAAATCCAAGTATTACCTTATTTGCATAGAGAAGCTTGTAAGGAGTGGATGAGCTGTAATCATAGTTTTACTCTCGAGGAGACGGGTTGACAGACTGTGAGAAGTCTCTTCGGGTGAAATAATGGCCGTTGTGAAGTGGTTGTCAGACCCATGAGCATACTCTCAAGGTGAGAGTATTTATGAGAACTATTCCCTGGTGCATTGGGCATTAGTTGCAAAGATCAGAGACTTCCTGTCCAACCTGTCACTGGTAACCCTGGGAAGGGAAGTGGAGAAACTGAAGGACTGTTGAGAACATAAGGGGCACACTTCCTTGGGTGTGAAAAGTGTATGGTAAATGAGGGACTGTAGGCTAGTTGTAGTAGCGGGCACCTTGGACTAAGCAATTCTATTGAGAACCAGGCCTTAGCTTGTCACTAGGAACCATTTTCCCCAATGGATTTATGCCCCAACTCAAGAGTGACCTATTGCTGAAATCTTATGAGAAACATAGTCTATGGATGGGAGGAACGTATGAGTTATGTGCGTAGTTGGTGATTTCCATAAAAGATAAGTCTTCTTTATGTGCTTGTCTTGTTTACTGTGTGCATATTTGTCTATGCTTGATATGTATTAATTCTTGTATGTAGTCTTATATAAGTATTTGTTGTTATTCTTTTTAATGTTGACGATACATGTAAATATGGTGATTATAGCCTGTATTTGTAGTTATGCATGAGTATGTATGTTGTTGATATCCTTTCCTGTTAAGTTAATCTTGTGATTTTGGTTATGAGTCTTCAAGAAGAGGATTTTGTATTTAGGTGTGAAGAAAATTAGCCTGTGTGCACAAAAGGCCGAAATTCATGTGTGCGTTCAAGGAAATAGAATCCCTACACAATGAAATCAGATTTGGCGCACTACACCAAGATGGTTGTGCTATGTGATCAACATGTTTGTGCGCACAATCATTGAGTTACTTTCGCTGCTTAAATTGTGTTGAAAAGGAGAATGTTGCTTCCACTGTTATAAGTTGTGTGGAATGAATCAAGTTTGGGTTGAGCGCGTTGCTTCAAGTGACATTGCGTGGACTTGTGTTTAGAGTAAAATCTACATAGTGAAATTTTATAGTAATATTACTCTATAAGATGTTGGGTTTGTTACAATTTGGTTGATTCTAAGCTACAAAAGTTGAGGTTGTGTGACGTGGCCCAGTATGGGGTGGCTGGGGACGTTACATTCTGGTATCAGAGAAATGTCAGAGCGTATTATGGAGTAGCATGTCCCATACTGGGTGGTTGGGGATGTTACAAATGTAGTACATTATAATCCCGACATTGCGGTTTTGTATCCTCCTTGTAGCATTGTTCGTGCACCTTTACCAACTTGAAACAATTCTTATATATGGTAGGTCACCACAATCCCAAACAAAATCTTTTGTGGATTCCTTGTTGGGGAAAAATTACTACCAACGATGTCTGAATGAGAATCCTTAATATAATGTTTGGTCTTCAATGGGTTTACACATAATCTCGAGATGTCATCCTTCCTAATCCCGTAGAGCATGTCAACCACAACATTGAATTTGGATTCTTTTTGGACAAGACTGCATGTTGGGATCTAGTCATTCCTTTAAGACCTTGTCCATTCTACATGAATACTACACATGATATTATAGGTAGCTTGGTGTCACTTGAAATTAATAGACTTGCATTGGTAAATTCCCCTTATCCTTCCCCCTCAACCTTATCACTCTCCATTGGAGACAAGTGGTTAAGGTTGGCATGTTCTTTTCATGGATTTACAAAGATATCAAAGTTGTAATCTTGGAATAAAATCAATCATCGAATAAGTCTCCTTGATATTATTATATTATTAACTATGTATTCTAACACTTGGTGACCAACATAGAATTTAAATTGATTATCCAACAAATGATGTTGAAACTTTCTCAAATCATACACCATACTTAGAGCTTCATGTTTGGTGGTTTTGCAGTTTACATCTACTAGGGAAACTTTACAAATCACAAAATATATTGAGTGGTTGTTGGCACAGGGGTAGACCCAGGGTTTAACGCTTCAACAACACAAAAAAAAAACCCTAAATACCGGCCCTTTCGACGACACCTGCGAAGCAGATGAAGTGTCACCCGAGGTAGAGGCAGGGGTGGTTGCAAGACTCATGCATCTACAACCTTAGCTGGGACACATATTTGTGATTCTTACTCTTAGCAAGCACTTTAGCATAGATCATTCATCAATATTTAACCCTCATGGCACTCTGTAGATGGCACAGAGCACCACAACATTCACTTAAATCTAGGTTAAGTTAGTACTTAGCAACATCAAAATAGGTCTAGCACTCAACACTTTCATATATGTCAAATCTATACCCACACATATAAGAAGCACAAAGCAAAGTGGATCTATCTAAGTATATCATAGCAAAGAACATAGCATAATCATATCAAGCACAACACATGGAAAGAAACCAACACATTAGGTCGAAGCACCGAGCACAACACACAGAGTTACCGTGGTTCACCCCCACCCTGGGGCTACGTCCACAAAGTCTTATTCTTCTTTATTAGCTTAGGTCAATCGGGTTACAACACATAGCTCACACTTGTACTCCACATAGGAAAAGATATTTGCGCGCTCCTCGCTAGATCCTCCTTCCCTAAGTAAATCTAGCACAGAGCCTTCTTACAATCCATGCACTCAACACTTACAACACTTGCACTCAGCTCTGCAAGTTGGTCACGCATTATACACAAATCCTTTACTAGCACTTAGATTATCTTCTTTCCCACTCTTACATTACTTAGCTACTTATTTATACTTTACAAAATAGGCCTAACCATGGGTAAACCCATGGGCCGACATCCCTTTCCCATTACATTAACCCAAAACCCTAAAAGGGCCCCAAAAGTGGGCCGAGATCCCGTGATCTCTGCTTCGCTTGGCGCTCCATCTTTGACAGGCTGTCGAAGTCCAAAAATGGTCAAATATGACCAAGAGTTCCTCAAAACTTGGTCAAGGGCCAACAGGCCCCCAACACTCACCTCTAACTCATCCCGAGTCACTTTGGTCTGATCAAATCCACTTCAAATGTCTCGAGCTTGGCCCGAGCTACTTCAACCTGCTGCAGTGCGACAACCTATTGCTCAGTGAACTCCTGGATCACTGCATCGTTTACTGGTCCTTCCATGCCCTGTTCTGCGGTGATGACAACCTGTTCAAGCTCGGCTACCTCACTCTCAACTCTAGTGAACAATTGACATGATTTCTCTTGGAGTGGTTGAAGTCGTTGAGAGACTTCCATCACTTTTCTTTGCAGCATGTGTACCTGTTGTTGGGTTGTGCGTTGTTCTGGAAATAATTTCATTCTTTCAACTAGGGTCAAGGCCTTCAACTACGCCTGTAGTGTATCTACATGCTGATTTGCTTCTTGGAGCTGTGCCTCTAATGTCTGCAATTTTGGGTTCTCTGTGAGGTTCTCATAAGTCTGGGCGCTTCTAGCACTCAGCTGCTTACATTCCAAAGCCAAGGTTTTTAACCTGTCAATTGTGCTACGGGCAGTTGCCTCCCTTAGATATTTTACTTCTTGGGGAGTCTCGGGCACGATACGAAGTTCCAGATCTATGATGCGCTGCTGAATTTGCTGGATTACTTCTTCAAGTTGTGACACCTGCTATGGGACACATTCTTCAATTTTCACTTCAATGACTGTCACAGAGCGAAGTGCTTTGTGAACTCGTTCTTGTACATCAAGTTGCTCTACTAGCAATTGGTCCTTACTCTGCTGTAACTGTGCTTTCTCCTCCTCCCACTTCACTTGTAAGGCAAGATGTTCCTATTCTTCCTTCCTCTGTTGTACTATAAGTGTGCTATGTACTTGTGCCAAAGCCTGGATTACTTGTGCGAAAGCCTGGGTTGCTTGCGCTGTGTCTTCTTGAGCTTGTCGAAGGCGAGCTTTGACTTTCTCGATGATTTGGCATAATTGGGTGGGCTCATTGCCCATTCCTGCTGTTCTTGTCATCAAGGGCATAGTGGAAATGACTCAGCTGGACCGGAGTGTCTGCTGCACTTCTTGAAGTTCACCTGTGAGTCGGCTGAATATCTCCTCCTGCTTCACTTCTTGCCTTTCTGCGATCTCTAGTGAGGCATTATTCAGTGCAACGATCAAGAAGTCGAAGTCGTCCTGTGTGAGGGTAGTCTGGGTGTCCTTAGTTTTCTTTCGGGATGAGGGATTTGGTTGGGTGACCTTACTTTTATTAGAGGGATCCTCCTCCTCTTTAGGTAGAGTAACCTCGCCTTTGTTTTGCTCAACCTCTGTGCCACCTAGTTCTTCACCATCACCTCCCTACGCAGGTGAGATCGAAGTAGTCTTCGTGGATGTGCTATGGATATCTTGAACTTCATCATCCATCTTAGTCTTGCTCGGTCCAAGTGTATCCAATATAGCTTCAGGGCTTTCCACATCGGATATTTCTACGGGGTCTACTAGAATAAGCAGGTCCACCGACCATTCCTTGGTAATCTTCTCCAAGTCTTCTTCTGTCAACTTGTAGTATGACTAGAGTTGCTATTTGTACTTATCAACGTGCGCTGTGATATAGGTGAAGTGGTAGTCCGCGCTGAATTTGATCAAAGGTCTAAACCTATGAAGTGTGTTTGGTGTGAGGTGCGATGTAGAATGGATTGCATTCTTCAATTGGTTGTAATAAGCGTGGAAGACAAAATTGGACTACCACTGCTTGTTCATGTCGCTGGAGTACCACAACATACAGAAATCCACGACCAGTGGTTCGAAGGGTTCGATCTCTGGAAAAGTGGCACCTTCTGGTATCTCCCAGATGATGAAAGTGATGAGTATGAGCAACCAACTAAAGTGGAACTCATACCCTTGGTCTTGTGCTTCTCTACAGTCAAGCTCTAGCTGATTTACAAGGTACTTCACCCAGTTCATTTGTAGTCCCTCCGCGCACTTCCCTACGAGGTCAACTACAAATCCAGTCACCTGTGTGGGTCTGTTCTTACCGACTAACTTCCCTACGATCATCTGGAAACTGAGGCACATTGCTGCATTCTCGATGGAGGCTACCTTGTAGCCTCGCATGCCCTTCTCTACATCGCCATATGTGTATTTTATTCGTTGGGCAAGAGCGCGATCTGTGGTCTTTCCAGGGTAAAAATCCTGTGGGTCAGGGCCCTACATGCTTAGCCTTGTGATTCGATTGATCAGAATCAGATCCATAGTGATGCAATGGTCCAACCATAAGTATCCTATGTGGTAGCAGGACAACAACAATTTGATGCATGCATTCACTTCCTGATGCCTCCCTAAACAAGGAATCTTCATTACATTGAGGAGGGTGGACTGTGCGAGGTTATGGATTCATTGATGAGGGACAATCTTTGGGTTCCTCCCTTTTGTGATAGTTAAGTACTTGTGCGGGGCTAGCATAATGTAAAATTTGTGATCTCCAAGGTTAAAATCACTAAATTTCAGTGCTGTGAGCTTATCTTGGTCAGCACGAACTGTGCGCACCCCTTTCGTGAGGTATGCAGTGACCGAAGAATAGTCGAAGTCTCTGGGTATAGTGTCTTGATTCACTGTGCCTCTTAGTGGTGGGATATACTTAGGAAAGATACTTGGGATCATATTCACAGTGGAAAATTCGTTTCCGAGCTTAGATCATCTTTCCGAAGGCGGTCGGGATGGTCCTGCTCGAGCAGTGGAGGGGGAAGCTAGCAATTATCTCGAGGATGATGCCTGTACACCTGTAGACACTCCTTGCTCCGAAATGACTCTCTCAGTCATTAAGTCAATTAAAACTTCTTCAACTACTTTCTCAACAACACTGAGCTCGTCCGATATACAAGCTTAGTTCAGCTAGCTCGGGTGCGAAAGGAATTCAGAGACTACAGTGAATAGTATGGGAACAAGGCAATGATCTCAGGGTGAATTAATCTCAGGTTTCGTGCTCAAATTCTCACTTAGCAAAAAGTATTCTCGATGCGTGGTGTGATGGACTAAGTAGGGAAACTTAGCAACGATTTGCTGGAAACAATTATGATTCTTCATTAACTCCCGTTCGACCCATTATGGGGCATTTCAACAGTTGGATGATGGACCTTTATTTATTTTCTTCCCATTCAGAGTGGAAGTCGAACGGATATATCAGCCCCAATGGCTATATTGCTTCATCATGGTGAAGCACTTTATGTCATTGTTCTGATATCCCGACGAAGCTCGAATTCTGCAACTTTTCTTTCTACGAAGTATCCTCTAGAACCTCTTGTAACCTTACAATATATCCCTTTTCTTTCTTAATTTTCTAGCCTTCTTCCAAGTGAGCTTCGTCTCAGTAATGATTTTACCATTTCGATTCTTATCTTCTGTGGTCTTAGTTACTTCGTGTTGTTGAAATTCTTTCCTAGGGTTCCTGGATAATAATTCTTCTGTATCGAAAATAGGTAACTCAATCTTCTGCGAATCCTTTAGTGTTCTCTTAGCCTCGACATCAAAGTTGCTAGTATTAAATATCTGCGATCTATTCTTCAATCAAGTGTGCAATCCTTTTGGTCATAAAGTATTTTAACTCTTGCTTCTTCTGTTCCAAAACTTCTTCTTCCTCTTTTCATCTGGCTTGTTCTCTATGAATCCAAGGTTTTCCTATGAGCATGGTAAATGGGGCGCTATATTCAACAAATTTAATAATCTCAAAGTCTTCCTTTGTTGAAGTTCCATTGACAGTCATAGGTATCCGGGCGAGCCTTCCACATATGTTTACTAGCTTTCCTCTGAATAAACTTGTCCCTCCTAGGGAAGGGATCATGGTAAGCTTTCCTATAGCTTCCCAAGTTCTTTCTGGCATAATGTTCACTTGTGTTTCTTGATGAAGAATATAGTCAATGTCAAAGTCCCCTATTCTTGCTTCGACTTGCTCCTTTTCTTTGAATATCTCTGGTAATCAAACATCTTTATGTTCCTTCAGTGTTTCTTTTATCCGTATTAATATTTTCTCTGATTCTTGCTGGGTTTCTGCCTTCTGGTCTTCTTGATTCAGATTCATCCTTTCCAACTTAGTGATCATTCTAGGGCAATCCAATACGTCGTGGTCCAAAGCTTTGCAACAAAGACAACTAGGTTTTCTCCCAGGGAATTCCTTAGCAAGATGTCCCGGTCTTCTGCAACTGTAACAAAGAGTTAATCCTCTCTTTCTCTTCAATGATCCCCAACTCTTCTTGTACTGCGCGCTAGGATCATTATGGCTAGCCTGCAAAAAATTCTTTCTAGGATCCTGCATCCACTTGTTAGTCTAGACATTCTTTCTATGCATAGGTATAACATATATATCATTATACTTATCAGATCTATTCATATCAAAATTTCTTTCATCTATTAATGCCCTAGTTTTTAATCTAGGAAAGAATCTATCAAACATACCTAGATCCATGCTCTAGAAACAATTTTTTTTTTTCACTTATCTTACTTCTAGAGAGCACAAAGCTTCCATATCTAAGGACTTTTGACTATTCTTACCTTTATTAGAGCACATAGCTTACATATCTTACCTCTTTTCTGTAGATCTGACTTCTTTCTTTCATAAATTTTCACTTTTACTTTTCTTAGAGCACAGAGCGTTCAAATCTCGCTTATTTTCTTCAGATCTGATCTTCCTTTCTTCATATCTGACCTTATTCCTAGCACAAGGCTTCACAGGTCGAGTAAAAATACGCGCACTAGGGAAATATATCTAAGCACAAATCTTTCTTTTGCACAAAGTTTCTTCTTCCTCAGTTCCCAACAATCACAGTTTTAGGTCCCGGCAACAGAACCATTTGTTGGCACAGGGGAAGACCCAGGGTTCAACGCTTCAACAACGCACCAACAACACCCTAACTACCGGCCCTTTCGGAAACACCTACAAAGCATATGAAGTCTCACCCGAGGTAGAGGCAGGGGTGGTTGGAAGACTCAGGTGTCTACAACCTTAGCTGGGACACAGATCTATGATTCTTACTCTTAGCAAGCACTTTAGCATAGATCATTCATCAGTATTTAACCCTCATGACACTCTGTAGATGGCACAAAGCACCGCAACATTCACTTAGATCTAGGTTAAGTTAGTACTTAGCAACATCAAAATAGGTCTAGCACTCAACACTTTCATATATGTCAAATATATACCCACACATCTAAGAAGCACAAAGAAAAGTGGATCTATCTAAGTATATCATAGAAAAGCACATAACATAATCATATCAAGCACAACACATGGAAAGAAACCAACACATTAGGTCGAAGCACCGAGCACAACCCACAAAGTTACCGTGGTTCACCCCCACCCTGGGGCTACGCCCACAAAGTATTTTTTTTATTTATTAGCTTAGGTCAATCCGGTTACAACACAAAGATCACACTTGTACTCCACATAGGACAGGAGATCTGCATGCACCTCGCCAGATCCTCCTTCCCCGAGTAGATCTAGCACAAAGCCTTCTTACAATCCGTGCACTCAACACTTACATCACTTGCACTCATCTCTGCAAGTCGGTCACACAATATACACAAAGCCTGTACTAGTACTTAACTTATCTTCTCTCCCCCTCTTACATTGCTTAGCTACTTATTTATACTTTACAAAATAGGCCTAAACATGGGTAAAACCATGGGCCGACATCCCTTTCCCATTACATTAACCCAAAACTCTAAAAGGGCCCCAAAAGTGGGCCGTGATCCTATGATATTTGCTTCCCCTGGCACTCCATCTTTGACAGGCTGTCGAAGTCCAAAAATGGTCAAATATGACCAAGTGTTCCTCAAAACTTGGTCAAGGGCCAACTGTGGTCCATTTCTCTGCCATTATGATATGTAAGGAAAACTTCAATGGTAACACCTAACATATCTACATGAACATGAAATAGTTTTGTTTAATCTAGAACCTAGAGGATCATGCATGCACGATCTTTTCCTTAAGTGCTTTGAATCCCTGCAAGAATTTGATGGTCCAAATGGACCCTCCAAGATTTTGTAAATGTTCCATCAAATGTTCTATGCATGCATACCATTTAATAAATTTCCAATAGTACCTGGCGTGTCTCAAGAATGAATTAACATTATATGGGTTAGTTGGGTATTACATATCTTGGATGACCTTATCTAGATGCAACACCATGTCTACTTTTGACACAATGTGTTCCAGTAATCATCCAAATGGTTACAAACACTAGAAATCGTCGATACTTGAAGATACCCCTAGTTCCTGACATTTTTTGAGCATCATCCTTAGTTCATAAATATGTTTTTTCAAGCATCCAAATAATGCACAATCATCTAAGTAGACTTCTAAGGATTTGTAAATGAAATCCTTGAATATTTCCATAATTTTTTTCAAGATTCAAGTTGAGGGCATTTAATAACCTAAACAAAATGCATTGGTAGACATAATCCCCCCATTGAGTTGTGAAAGAATTCAATGGTTGGTATTTTCCCTAAATGGACACCTAATTATAAGTTGATTAGCCATAGAAGAAGGAGTAGATGTCCCTTCCTATGACTCCCTCCATAATTTATTCAGTAAACCAAGTGGGAAAATGGTCATTTACTATTACTTGGTTCTTTTAGAAGTCAACACAAATTCTTATCTTTTTGTTTTGTTTCTTCACAATCAATATTGATAAGACCCATTCTCTTTTCTTAGTCATTAATATGATGCCCATGTCAATAATTTTTTAGAGTTTCTCTTGTACCCTTGATTTGTACCCAATGATGATCTCATATACTCATTGGTGCATTGACTTCCAGACATGTTGAAGTTGAATTCTTAACTCCTCAAACTATTTCTATATGATTTTCAAGTTGCGATAACTAAAGGAAAAAAAAAAAAAAACATTTGTGAACTCTCAAAAAAGAGTTGATAGCCATAATCACTATGTGTTCATGCCAATAATCAACAATTTTTGGATACTTCGGCTCTTCCCTATCCTTCACAATGTTGATGTTATTCAATGAATCTCTCTACCCTATATACACTATCAATCAGTTGGATCTTTGAATATTTTTCTACCCGTTACTTGGTGTAATTATTTGGGATGTAGTATTTCTCAAGTTTTGTTGTTTTTAAAACCATATTCTCATTTGTCGACGTTTCAGATCCAGATCAGGATCCATCTTCATGACAAGAATCCTGGATTAAAATTGAAGAGCGAAGCGTAATATTAATACTAAGGGGAAGGAGGAAAGCCTAAGGGTCGGCTAGAGAGAACCCTAACTTGATTAATTTATTTTAAGGTAATTGAAAAAAAAAATTATTTTGTTTTTAGGTTTTTTTTTATTTAATTTTAAATTTTCATATCATTTAAATAAAAGGTTTAGTAATTTAAGGTTTAGATTTTTTTAAAATTTGAAATGTTTTAAGGAGGTTTGAGTTATTATTATACAATAAGTTTTATTTTTATTAAAATATTTTAATTTATCTTTTATTTTGAATAATTTTCATGTTATTTTATAAATGGGGTTTTTTGTTTAATAATTTAATGATTTTAGATTAAAATTTTATTAAGGATTGTATTAAGGATTTTGGGTTTAAATAATAACTATTTAAGTAACGAGGTGAGTGTTTTTAATTTGAAATTAGGGTTTCTTGTAAGGTTGATTACTTAGTTATTATTTTCGTTTTATTAAGGGGAGCCAATTTTCATTTAGTTCTAGGCCATTATCCCTATTGAGGTTGCTTGGATTTCTTTGGATTTCAATCGCTTCCCTAATGCGACATTTAAATAGGTGATCTTATTTTGCCAAATTTTTTGCCTCTTCTAGGTGCACATGGTTTTTTTTTTTCTTCAGGGAGTGTTTTTCTAAGGCTGAGGTGCGAAGGGATTCATTCTTTATGTCGGCTCCATGCTCTTTAATTCTAACTTGAAAGGAGCGCCCAATTTCCCCGATGTAGCATTGACCACAAGAGCATTCAATTTTGTAAATTCCTTTGCATTTGTGCGGGTCAAGTTTATCTTTGACAGATCTCATATTTTGTTTGATGGTATCATGTGGTTCTTCCAAACATTGATGAAAATCCTCACCACATAAACCTCATTGAACACATATTCTCATTGTCTAAAGAGGTGTACTTATGTGAAAATTAATGCATCTTTTTGGCACTTCCAACAATGTGGCATTGTCATTGGTTGGACCCTAGTTGAAGTTGGAAACAAATTGCGACTATATTTCATTCCAATCGCTTATTTCTCATTTTTTTTTTTGGTCAGAATACTGCTTGTATGTGAAACTATCAATAATGGAAGGGAGTATGTGAATTGATACCTCTTTAGGTGTCCTAAAATGCATCACGTGTTGCTACGTTATTTCTATCAACGTTTTAAAAGTTTTTTGCAATCTTACTTCCCCATGGTATTCACATAGTTTTTCTCCTTTTATATTGTTGAAATGGAATGAGAATAAGGCCTTGACCTTATCCCATGGCATCTCTAACTTAGGTATGAAATGTGCCATCCACCATTGTTGTGTTGTCTTCTTAAATGTTAGAAGGAATGCATTGATCATTTGTTATTCAATGAGAAATCCTTATCACTCTTCAATCAACCCAAGATACTTTGATGGGTCCTATCAATATTCAAACAAATTCATTTATATGGTGTTTTACACTTCAATGAAAAGAAAAATAAAAAAATCTGCATACTTGGGATAGACTTCATGATGTTCATGTGTCAAAGTTTTCAATACTTGGTTGAAGTATTCACCCAACAATGCCTCGATATGAAATGTCCCTTTTTCATCAACCTCATGTTAGTTTCATTTTCGATTGTATAGAGATGACCCCTCTTCAACCTCAATTCCGATTCTTCATCCCTATCGGTGACATCCAACTGCATTTTGATAATTTTCTTACTTTTATCTAGAGAGATAATGCCCTTTTCCCAACTCTTTAACATCATTGCCATTTTTTTAGAAAAAACCATACCTCACATGGAGTATATCCATGGTCTACAAAATAAAACATAATAGGCATCCCATGGAACCTTTAACACCTCAAAATTAGTGAAGGTGTTGATGTTGTAACAATCACTTCTTGTTTCCACTAGCCGACCAATTGGTCATGGCATGATATGATTTTCCATTCTAACCATGATATAAATTGGGATAGGTGAGGTCTTTCAAGTACCTCTTCCTAGTAAATGAATGATATTAATTTTGGTTCTTAGATCCAAAACTGTGTCTTGTATTAGTTATGAAATGACCTGGGTGGAAACTTACAAGTCTTTCTGAAATAATGTTCTTAACTTCTTTACCTACTCATTGAAGTTTAATAAACATCCCAAGTACATCCTTTATTTTTATTCCCAAAGGTTTCCTTTTGGAGGGGATTGTACAAACCTATTTTCCATGACTCAATTTATCATTTGAAAATCATCCAATGGATTCTTGAGTGTTCTCTATTATTCTACAAAGTCCCATTATTATTCCTCATCCTTGAAGATTAGTTCCTTGTCAAACCCCTATTTTTAATAACCCTCCCACCAAGACCACATTGTGATGAGTGATTCCTTGTGGTCCCATTTTATAGAAGTATTGGTGCAAAGCAGTAACTGATAGAATATGAATTTACAGAGGACATAAAACCATTGAAACTTGTATACATACCCTTCACAAAGTTTAGCTACATAAAATCTCTATGATTTTTCTATAGGTGTAGGGACTCTTTTGTATGAGTGGGTTATGAAAATGATCCCTACACAATACAACTAGAGATTGATTGGGAATTTGATAATGACATCATCCCCAATTTGAAACAAGGATATATGTCATTCAAGGAGGGCCATAGGGTCATTCAACCATTGAATCCAATGCAAGGTGAGAAGTTTGTGGAATATGTAGAAGAGGTGTTGGATGAAGGTGCCTTGGATAAGATATATAACCTCACACTTGAGAACTAGGAGGACTACATCAATCCAATGACTATCAAATAGTTGAGTTGGTGTAGTGTTTGTTCCTATGCAATGGACTCTGAAGTTGTAAATAATCAATGTCGAAATAGGAAATATGAGCAGTCATTAGGGAAATTTGAGGTCTAAAATGGGCCTCCTAAAGAAAATAATAAAATAAGAGTTATGAATTTTCAAAGAGAAGAAATAAAACTATTTTTTAAATTTTTTTTTATTTCCATCTTATCTCATAGGTTTAATCAAATTTAACCTATAGGCACTCATTAGATGCATAATTTATTTACCCTTATGGTTGACATCATCATATTGAATCTTATTGTCTCTTTTAAAGTTGAGTTTGATAGTATATTATTTGTTTTGAGGCCTATTTTTAACTCAGAATTCCCGTAATGCCACATGGCATTATGCAATGATAAAATTAGTCAAGTGGATTGGTACAAAGCTTAAATACCTACTGAGATTTTATGGCATGATTTTTTTTTAAAAGAAACTGAAATTGATTTATATAAAAAAGGGGGTTGTGCCAAAGAAAAAAAATTATTACATAGTGCTAAGTTTTAGCAAGCTTAAGCATTTATCCGAGGTTAAAAAAGGAGTCATACACCACATCAAAAGGTTGATGGAGGCTGTAATTGAATTAATTGCATTACATAATTTCTTTCATGTTTATATTTTAACAAATTTCTTACATAACAATATACAAAAACAATACATTTCTAGATTAGATTACGAGTTCAACTTCTTGTGACCACTCACTGTGCTCTCGAAGAATATTTTTTCTTCTTAACTACTGTATTCCAAGATTCTTTTATTTTAGATGAATTCAATGCTTCTCCCTTCATTCCAACATGCCTTAATATGGAGGTTCATGTTGTTAAAGGGTCTCCCATTCTTCTGGCTAGTCCGCCCAGCTTGCCTTTCTGGCTAAATTTGAGGGAGTAGAATGATCTTCTGGTGCCATATCTGGATTTTTGAATGCTTCTTGGTACAAATCCAGAGGGATAACATATTCCTCTTTCACATGATCATGTGGATACACATATTGATTTTTGGAAGAGGTGTCCATGTTTTCTTTTGATTTTGAATTGTGCTTATCCATAGGAGGATCTAAGGCATCTAACTCATCCTTACTAATCATTTGGTGTTCTTGTTTGGCACCATCCCACCAAGTTGATTTATGCTGAAGTTTCTTGTCTTTCCTTGGTCTTTTCGGGAAATGATTTTCCTTATGTCATGTTTCAAAACAAACTCTGCAATGAAAATAAACATTTTTATAATCTATCTTTTGAGACCAGGTAGAGTTTTCTCCTGTCAATATTATTTCAGTTGAGAACCATTTACTGAAATCCATTTCCACACATATTCGAGCATAAGTGGTAGTACTGTAAATTTCTATTTCTTCACTTCTGTAGTGGAATTTCCCAAGAGCATTTCTGATGGCTCGAAGAAAGGGTAAACCCTAAAGGTCCATAGGTAAGTTGGGAAGTCTAACCCAAACCAGATTCGTGCAAAAGGAATCTATCATTGGATCAAAGGGGTCCATGGTTTCATGCATAAACCAGATTTCCCTCCTAGAACTAGGGACCTATTTTAAAAATCAAATCCCTATCATCAACATTATCAAACATCACACTAAGGAACCCTTTTTCACATGGGTAAATAAACGCTTCCCCTTTAATATTGGTTTTCCAAAGATCTGAGATCCATTTGTGTAGGTCAACTAGAAGTGGCCACAAATAGATGAACTGGAAAATCAGGGTAATTGAGCTATAGATCGATGCCTTAGATACAACATATTTCACCAATAATGATCATCGAAGCTTCTTGAACCATTGAAATGTTAGAATAAGAATGCACAATGTATCTAAAAGAGGGATTACCAAAATTTCCATAGGAGGGATGCAGGGAGTAGACACAAAAATAATTCATGGGATCAAAATTAATAATGGAACCTCCGAGAAGAGAGGATGTGACCATCAAAAAAGGGGACGTTTCCATGAGTCCCAAAGAGATGAGAGAGTATTCACACACTGCATAAACTGTCGAATAGGAGAGGAAGGGTTGGATGTTGTGAGAGAGTTTGTCTCTGCCATAGAGCATGGGCCGAAGAAGAGAGAATGCATGGCTACAATTAAACCCTATCCAACATTTCCATGGAGTACCGAACGTGCAGAGATACCGTAGATGTTCAATTTTGAGTCCTAGGTTTTATGGCACGATTAACACAACATAATTTGTGGAATAGATGGTGGATCATATCATGCCTAAGTAGAGAATCAAAATTCCAGATATCACTTTGGAAATGAAACCTATGAGATGGTGGGAACCACATAAAATCACACTACACTCATGGGAGGATATGGAAAAGGCACTACAAACCAAATTTGTATATATAATTTGAGCTATGATAGCCAATGAATTTTTGGAATCATGTTATTCCAACTAGTGTTTTCAATTCAATGGTACTTATAAGTCGGTGAGACATGTGGACTACTATGAATCCTATTGGGAAACGCATGGAGTTCTTATTCAAGAATGGGTGTATAAGTTAATGCACGCTTTAAATCCATTTCCAAAGAACTAGTATTTGTAGGTGGAGTTGCAATGACAAATGAATAGCTATTCAAAACTAAGGGAAATGATCTACACAATTTTTCTAACATTGTGGGAAGGACACATTGATTACTGAGGTGATACAATGCATTCAGTGTTACTTGACAATGGAACACCCATAGTGTCTAACCATAGGTTCCACAAAGGAGGATCCTGCAGAGGAACTTTGACATCTACCGTCTAAGGAATTTGAAATCTACCATGTCATCCAAGATATCGGGGATACAATTAGCTTGGTCTATTCCTATGATCCACTATGAGAAAGGAAAGTCAATATTGGTACTAAGGATAAGACCAATATTTGTATCATAGGGGACTACTGGGATGACCACATTGTCGTAGAGATTTTACTACTACATGAGTATGTTGATATATTTCCATGCAAGTTCCCAAAGATGAAGGGTGTAGTTGGAGAACTTAGGGACATGAAGATAGAATGAAATATTGGTGCTCAACCAATCAATAAGAGGATGTAAAATATGAATACACATTACAAGAAATGGGTTAAATAGAAAATTAACAAGATGCTAAACATCAACTTAATATTTTTGGTGGAGGAATCAGAGTGGATCAGTCTGATGGTTAGATATGGAAAGAAAATAGGTGAAATATACATTTGATATGGACTCAATGAGGCCTATGTATATGACCCCTTTCCTATGTGACCATTTAGTGATGATATTCTTGAGAGGTAGAAGGGAATGTAGCCTACTCCTTCAAAGATGGGTTTTCTGGCTATCAACAAATATAGATTGTTGAGAAGGATAAGAAGAGACCAATTTTTCCACAAAATGGGGGTCGTATACCTACAATTCCATTCCCTTTGAAATAAGGAATGTGCCCACAATGTTTTACAAGGTGGTGGTTAATGTATTTCACGAGTATATCCATAAGCTCCTTGAGGTATATTTGGATGACTTGAGAGTGTATAGTTTTCTCAAGGATCATACCACTAAAATCAAGTCGATGCTACATAGATGTCGACATATGTAGTTGTATTTAATCATTAAGAAATTTATGTTTTGTACCTCATTCGGTCCTCTTTTAAGCCATATTATCTACAAAGAGGACTTATTTTTCAATCCAACAAAGAAAACAATGATTATTAATTTGTTTGCACTGAAGATTGTTCCTATGATATGGCCTACATCAAGTCACACGTGCTAATATTATAGATTCATTAGGGTATATGCATAGCTGATAACACCAATGGAGGATATGTTGTGGAAAGGTGTCTCATTTATCTAAAATGCAGCTTATGAGGAGGGGTTTTCTGAGTTGAAAAAGTAGATGTTACAATTCCCATTATAGTTTTCCAGATTGGACCAAAATTTCTCATGTTCATGCGAATGCTTCTGGAATTGCATTACGTGATGTGATGAATAATTGGGGAAGGTACATTGGACCACCTAGTGTACTTCTCTAGCAGGAATTTGTTCTATCCAAAGTGTAATTACACCACTAAATAATGTGAAGGATTGGCTATGGTGTATGCACTACATAAATTATGATATTATCTGCTAGGATAGCCCTTTAAGTTCTTCACAAATCACTCCATGCTCACATACTTGGTGAACAATCCAATGCTATAAGGTAGGCTCTATCAAGCCTCCATACAGACTAGTCACAAATGGAACTCTCCATAAGTGTGTTTTGGATCATGAACAACAAGCGATACTGTGGGAAACCCATGATGGAAAAAGAAATGGATGTTACATTAAAAAGAACACTTCCTAGAAGGTGTCATGCATAAGTATCTAGTGGAAAATATTGTTTGTGGATGTCATTGAATACACTACGAAATCCAACGCATGCAACCAAGTGGGATACCCATCTACCCAGAGTGAGATGCCATTGGGGGATCCATTTCAACACTGGATAGTTGAATTCACTGGTATTATTAATCCACTGACATGCTACTTCAAAGCTAGATATATCATTGTAGCAACAAACTATTTGACATGATGGGCATAGGCTTCCCTGAATTGAGATTTCTTTGCAAATACCATTGCACACATTGTGTTTGAAAATATTGTGACAATGTTTAGGTGTCTACGCATCCTGACTAGTGTTTAGGGATTTTTTTTTATTCTAGGAATCATTGTCACTTTGGTCAAGGAATTCATGATCCACTATCATAAGACAATTCCATTATATCATCCTCAAGATAATGGCATGGAAAATGATTTTATAATATTTGTAGCTTCACAAAAGTGTGCTTGGTTAATCAAAATGTTTAGGACAAGTGAATTCCATTCATTCTATGGGGCTACTAGACAACATGTAAGACACTTATTAAGAATACACAATTTAAATTGTTTATGGAAAATAGATCATAATGCCATTGGTATACATGATTTCTAGCCTATAGGTAGCTATCACTATATAGATATCATATATGGCACAATTGTAGAACAAGTTGAATATGTTCATTCAATTGGAGGAACATGGGGTTTCTAGAAAGATACCACTTGATTGTTTAGAAGAGGTGAAAAAATGCATGGTTGTTGGCTTTCTTGCACGTGTCCTTCTTAATGCTGGGGGGTTGAAGACCCAGGGTTTGTCTAGAGTTGACCAACAAAACCCCCAAGGCGTCGACATATAAATTCTCATCCAAAGGATGAAGACGGTCTCACCCGAGACACCATGAGAATCACATAGACCATTTGGTCTTGTGTCGGTGATGAAGGATCAATTACACAGGGAATCCATTCAGGTTGACACTCATACATTCAATTGCATTATGCTTAACAACTAGCAATGTATAACAACAACACATACATTCATTGGAAACATGATAAACACATCTTAGAACAACAACCAATGCAATTTTTATTGTATTCATTCAACCAGTCATATACATATACCAAAAGACTCATTACTATCAGAAACAACAACATGTGCTATCATACATTCTCACAACAATTCATTACATGGAGCTATGTGCTTTCTCTCAGACTCTACAAATATTAAAAAAAAGACTCACAATGAAACACATTACAAAACAGAGCCAGACTCTTCACATAACATGAGAAACCAACTAGTTGATTGACTAACCAACTCAGTAACTCTCTTTCTATTGTCGTTTCTCCCTTTTATCTTCTTCTCTGCTCTGGCACTGTCACTTTTAGTTCTGCTCCCCTCTCTCTACTAACTACCATTCTTGCATGCTTTTTCTATCTACATGTATTACACATAGCCTCTTCGTAGTTGTGTCAGTATTAAATACCTTTATAGCTCATCCCTTCACTCCTTCCAGGATCCCTCGTGCTGCCTGAAGTAATCATTTGGGAATATTTCCTGAAGATTCTTTTCTTGATTCTGGCATGCATGCGATATCTTCTTGATTTCTAGCATGCATCACAAAAATAAAACTAGTGTGCAATAGAAAAACACGATTGACGTGCATTAGAAAAACTTGGACTTGCGTTCATTAGAAAAACTTGGACTGGCCCACATTAGAAAAAAATGGACTGGCCCATGTGCTTCATGTCATCCATTGCGCAACTATTGGAGTGCATGAAAAAGTTGTAGTGCATGCACAAATTCGTTTGTGCACATGCATGATATTTAACCAAACATTTGGGTGTCAAAAGGCCCCCCCCACTATTATTTGGCTCATCCTTGAGTCAATTTCCTCATGGAGTGACTGAGGTGATAGAAGGAACCGTCTTCATAAGATACTAAATGAACTCCTTGAATTTGTTATCAGACTAATTGAGAGTGTCATGAAGGTCTTGGATGAGTTGAAAAACCTCACCTGCATCATTCATTGTAACTTTAGGAGTTGTTAATTCCATTGTATCCATATTCTTGATCATAGGGGCGATGATGACCTAGGCATCTATCAATTGAGTATAAAATATTAGGGCCTTAACAATCACATTAATGGCTATCTATGAAATGGTTTGCTGCTTAGATTGAGCGACAACAATTTCCTTAGTCTTGGATGTGATGGATGTCATCGCAACTTGGCACTCACCCGAGGGTAGAGAATCCAAAATGATCTTTTGTTGAGGGACCTTAGCCTCTATCGCATGAACTCTGTCATTAATATAATTCAACTCGGGGGGATTCTACATATGGTTCCACAAGGTGAAACTATATTCGACCAGTCCCAATAAATCCTTCAATTTGTTCTGGCCTTCCTGGATGGTTGGTTCAACCAATGAAATGTTGTTTTGAAACTCTGTCTCATCTGGTGCCATTTGTTGAAGCCATGCTTGGAGTGTTGTATTATGTGATTCCAAAAATTGAATGCACTCGATGACCTCTTTGATTTTCTGTGGTGTTGGGATCTATGACTGTGCTTGTTCGGGAGGGAAAACCCGTGAATATGCTTTGTCCACTGTGGTGAATAGTTTGACGCTACTGGCTAAAGTAGCCTCATGTTGGGCCTTGGTATCCTTGTGCACGGCAACTTGAATAATATGCAAGGTCTAGATATCCTTCCAAACATATCTAATTTCTTGTCGCTCGTGTAATTCATGTTGCAACTAGGACTTGGTGTCCACATGACTTATGACTTCCTAATCAAATTAAAGGTCTAGTTTATCATGCACTTGGGTAAGATATTGGTTCCTATCCACAAGCATGTGGAGTATAGTAGTAACAAAACCATGTATATGGGTAGCAGGAACCTATATAAGATCAAGCTCTGTCTTAGCTAAGTCAGTTGGGACCACGACCAACAGGATGACACGCAAAACTCTCATTTAGTTTGTTCCTGGAGCCTCGATAGACTGTGGGTCCTGTGAAGGGGAATTTAGTGTTGAGGGTAAATCTAGTTGTTGACACATGGATTCAAACCTCCCCACCATATTGTTTTGGAAAAAATTATGTTTTGACTGCTCTATGAAAATCTCCTTCATTAATTTGGATACCTTTCAGCCAACCTAAGGTTCCATAGATATAGCCTCTGGTTTCTTTGTGGTATTTTTTCATCGTTGTTTCCCCCAACCCTGACTAGGGAAGAAATTGGAAGTAGATTTTTGTGTTTTGGATCCAACGACTTTGTCTCGATGTCGAGCAGCAGTTGCAACCCGTCTCTGTTCTCATGACTCCTTCGTTATGACCTCGAATTGGGTTTGGACATCAGAAAATGGAGGCTGATAGTCTATTGACCATTCTGCAACACCCTGCAAGATTTCCCTTTGGATAATGAAGAAGGGAAGCGTAGTCGCGTCCTTGTCATTGGCTACATGAGGATAAATGAAAATGTTATGAAAATCACATTTAAAATCAGGATAATCTGCATACTTTGTCTGAATACTTTCTAGGATGTGGACCCTCTCATCAGAGGTAATGATCAAATCTGTAAACAACTTTTGGAAATCCTTCGTGATGTCTGCTTGAACTATTGGGTCCTTAGAATATTAGAGACCCAAAAATTAGGGGGTAGTGAACTGTGGGGCGCTTGACACATCCTATTCATGCCCAAATGGTGGCCTCCATAAAATCATGCTCAACAAGAGGACAACCCAAATGTAATGCAATTCCTTTCCCCAGTTTTGAGTATCCAAACAATCATTGATAAACTCTTTCAAAAAGTACTGAGCCCAAGTAATTTGAGCTCCTCCAACACTTCCTTCCACACTTCCACCATCTCCAAGAGTGCATTCATCCTTTCAAATATTCCATATAAGTTTGCAGGCCAATAATTGTGTTGCAAATCTTACGACCAAATTTTTTATTTTGGGGATAACAACCCCGCGCTTCCCCTGCATGTTACAAATTGAGTGTATACTTATTCCTGGGATGCATATTTTTCCTTGAGGATATCAACTGGATCCTTTCCAAAGGTAGGAAGACTCGATACCATGTGCATCATGTCATGGTCAATGGGGTAAGGCTTGTCCATCCTGTTGATTTTTGTAGCTTTGGGTAGGTATTCTCATATGCCCCTAAGTGTTGGGCATGTGGGAATCGTCGTCAACACCACATCACACTTTTTTTTGGGTAAAAATTCCCTTGGAATGAAGCTGGGGCTTCATGGGTTTGGTGATGGGATTTTTGGGCTTGTGTAAGGGCTTCACACCCACAGAGAAATCCTAATTTTATGTTGACTTGGGGAGGGTATTCTATGGTGACCCCTAAGGATTTTATATAAAGGATAGAGGACATCATGACATTTCATATTGTGTATAATGTGTGGAGACATGATGGGGCTAGCATAAGTGAGTATGCACTTGTGCTAGGAGGATTGGTTATTTCAACAAAGGGAAATTCTGCTAGGGTGGAAAATTTGGCCTAGAGGAAGAAAATTCACAGGGAGTGAATTGTATGGAGGTGTTTTTTCAAAGGTTTTTTGTATATGTACGCGAGTTGTCGGTAGGAACAATCACGTACATACATGGGATGGAAAATGTATGAGGTATTTGACCCAGGAGGATGAGGACACTTGCAAAGATGAGTTGTGGAGTTCTATAGTGGACTAGACTAAGTGTCCATCTGCAGCTTGGTACTGTTTAGAGAGGACACCTGATTAGTTGTAGTGTGTTGTAGAGGGGCCATCCTATGCGTGTTGTGGCTATCGAGAGTAGAGAGATAGAAGAGGAGGAGAAGGTGGCTCCACCAGTTGTGGGGTAGGCGACCCCACCAATAGCACAGAGGGAGCAAGTAGCTCCATGAGTGGTGAGGAAGGTGGCCTCACCAACAGTGTCGGCTCAGAGGGAGCCAAAGTTCAGAGGGAGTCATACCTTAGGATCTAGTATGGAGGATCAACCTCCTTGGTCTATGTAGAGGATAATGGATACTGAGAAATTAGTTTTTAAGGTTGTGTAGGATCAGAGGGAGATTCAATCGCTCAATGGGAACCAAAATTTAGGCCCATATGGGAGAGATGCATCTTCCAAGACTGCCAGGAATGTGTCATGGATTGAAGAGGCCAGACAATAGGTTCAGAGGTAGGACGCTTCTAGGAGTAGGGTGTCTTCCAGGATGGGATCATGCCAGACAACATGATTTTCTTCAACGACTAAGGATGCAACCAATCAAGTGGATTGGAGAGAAGTTGTGGTAGAAAATCTAATTGAGGAGACAAATTTACTTCTAGGTTATTGTGGAGTGTGGTGAGAATACCCCCCTCGCTAACAGGGAGTGTTGATTTTGTAGCTTCAGTAAAGTATTCTCACATGGCCCTAGGTGTTGGGCATGTGGGAATCATTGTTGAAACCACATCATACTTTTGTTTGGGTGAAAAAACCCTTGGAATGAAGCTAGGGATTCATGGGTTTGGTGATGGTATTTGTGGGCTTGTGTATGGGTTTCACACCCATAAAGAAATCCTAATTTGATGTTGACTTGTGGAGGGGCTTCTATGGTAACCCGTAAGGATTGTATATAAAGGAGATAGGTCCATGTGACATTTCATATTGTGTATAAGTTTTGGAGACATGATGGAGCTAGCATAAGTGATTCTGCACTTGTTCTAGGAGGCTTGGTGATTTCAACAAAGGGAAATTATGCTAGGGTGGAAAATATGGCCAAGAGGAAGAAAAGTCGCAGGGAAAGAATTGTACGAAGGTGTCCATACAATTTTTTTATTTTTATATGTACATGAGTTGCAGGTAGGCATAGTCACATACATACGTGGGTTACAAGTAGGCACAATTGCGTATGTTCGTGGGTTGCATGTGAGTATAATTGTGTACATACGTAGGTTGCAGGTGGGAACAATCATGCATATGTGGTTTGAAGTGGAGAAAAGGACGTATGTATGCAGGTTTCAGTAAGGAGAAACACGTACATAGTTTTCTGGGCAGGAGCAGGTCCATACAGGATGACGGGTGATGTCATCAGGTCATACAGGTGGTTTCCAATAGATTTGTGGGTAGAGGAAGTTTCTAGTAAATTAATGAGGGTTGATTATCTGATTTGTATGGTTATTAAAGGACAAGGGTGTCCTCAAATTTTTTGATATTGTGCTAGTTGGAAGGGCTAGGTTTTACCTCATAATTAATGAAGTTAACAAGGTTACATAAATGAAATTTGTGTCTCGTGTGTATTGGTGATTCATCTATGATCTTGTTGTTTCCGCTGCATAATTTCAGTGAATAATTTTCAGTGTAAAATTGTTCAGTGATACAAGCTAGAGTTTTACTATTAGTTCACTAGGAAACAATTTTCATATCTGAAAATTAGTCACATAGAGTTGCATGTGAAAATTGACACGTCCATAGGTAACCGCCATGCATTCTGGTGAGGAGGAAGTGAACACAGGCTTGAACTGTGGGTGCTCAACCAAAATGTGGGAATTTGATTAATGTGAGGATGCCATATTTCCTCAGGGGCTTCAACCACTTCTTATTAACCACCTTCTCAGTGGCATTTTCTCTCTCGATAACACATGCATAATTTTTGAATTGGAGCTCAGGGAATTGGTTGGGGTCCTGTACATTATAATTGACACACTTGATCAGTGGGACTTGTTACCCCCCATGCTTAGGGGTAAGTGGAAAAGATCATGTATTGAGGCCTGCAATGGAGAACATGATCTACACCATGATGATGCTGATTAGCATGTCTACAGATGGCATCCCATCAACCCCGTTTATTTCCCTCCCAAAAAAGGTCAACCAAGGCTCATCACATTCAAGCAACCCAGAGTATGGGAGATGATAAGATATTTTCACCATGAGATATGTTAGTCCTTATTTCATGCAAAGTGTTGTGCTTGATTTGTTGGGCATGTGGATGAGGATATTTAGTTGAAGCGAGATAATGGATCATTGTTTTTGGAAATTGTATCAGTTGCCTTGTTTCACCTTGGTGGTTAGCTTGTATGCCCTAGTCCCGTGATGTCATCACCAATGGAAAAGGGGAAATACTAGGGGGCCCTCCCAAGGGTAACATTTCATTCCCAACCATGCTTAAATTTTTCCATCCTGGATCCTCTCATATTATACTAAACTTTGACTATGGTCCATTCTCTCATGAGAAGAAGGGATGAAGGCCCAGAGGTTGTTTTGCAACTGCTATAAAAGAATAAGAAAATGATGCTAGAAAAGAAAGTGAACATAGAAAATCACGACCACCAAAATCCGGTCCAACTTGAGCTCTACTCATTTAGTGCTCTCCCCGGTCCCAAAAAAGTGATGCTAAAGATTAAAACCCTGCAAATTTACAAATATAAATGAAAGTATGGACTAGAAAAAGGAAAAAAGGGGTTTGGAAAAAGGCGACACACAAATATTGGGTAGCTCAAGAGAAAGCACACCCTCCAAAAAGGCGCTCGTAGAGATGTATTTATAACACCATAAGCCATGAAGTAAGCCTTGAACCATATCATATTCACACTTACTCTTGGTAGGTTTTTACTTTCCCTTGTCACTCTCGGGACCTATCCCTCTACCTAAGCTATTTTATTTCTTGTCTAGGTGGCACACCTAATAGGTTTGGATGAAGATTCTCCCATACTTAAGCTTGGTAACTCACATGGGGTCATGGGATGGTGTGATGCTTGTAGGGGATACAAAGGTGAATTATTGTACATGGATTATATCTTAAGTTGCATCTTATTTTGTATGCTTTAAGGAATAATTTTTCTTGTGAACTTTGGCTAACCATGTTTATACTTTGGCTTGTTTTGAATTCCCCTGACATGGTTCTTGAGGGATGTATTGGGATTGTACCCAGGATGTTGTGCCTTTATTGTAGGAATTTGACATGTGTGATGGAGACAAGTGGGTCATCCAGTGAATCACCACCCTCAAATAGTGGCTTGGTTTGAGCAGTTCTGGTCATTGTGCCACACATATGGGATGGAATCTCCATAGGCTAGGTATATTACCCCAAGGATTTTGTGCACATAGGATGGAGGACACTATATTAGCAAGTTTCTTGACATCACTTGGAGATGTGATTGTAGCCTTGGACATGGACTTTGGGAGGCCCTTAATGTCACCTTATATCCCTTGACGTCATCTCCTTTCTAGAGTTTTGATGGATGGATGGGTACTAAGATGATTCACATGGATTTGGGTGATGAGACACCTCACTTCACACTCTTTCACCCTCAGAGGATGCCACTTTTCCTTTGGAGGCCCAATGTTTTCCTTTAGAGGCATGACATCACCCTCTCCTATCTTGACGTCACACATTTGGAGCATGACATCATCATTTTCAGGTTTTCGAGATGTATTTTTGTATTTTGGAATTTATGTTAGAGGAAAATTAAGGGGTTAGACCCACTCATATTTTTTTGTTGACAAATTAAGTGGACAAACTGTGTTAGGGTAGCCTCATATAAAAAGGCTACCCTCACATTTCATTTTAGCATCACAACTTCTCAGCATTTGTGAGAGTACTTCTTAAATTTTCACTCTCTAAGGGTCACTAACTCTTCTTCTCTCATGCGCTATGCTTGGAAGGTCACTTGTGGATGGGTTTTGCTGATTTCGGATGGAAATTTCTGCAAATTAGTGTTTTATATCATGGTTTCTTGGACAAAGAAAGTGGATTTTCTACAATTTATTCTTATTCTATTAATGTTTCATGGTAAATTTGTTATTTTATGCTAGACGTCTTGCTTGGTGAAACCCTAAGAGAGGAACATAAGTGCTTCTTCCTCTCACAAGGTGATTTTTGTCCAAAATTTGTGAAAGAGTCCTTGCTAGGGTTAAACCCTAAATCCTCGCTAAAGTGCTAGTAATTTAAGATTTTAGCCCTAGACTTTTGACGTTTGACCTAGTTGAATCTACAAGAAGGGAGAAAAGGTTTCTAGGGCCCAAATGTGCTTGCACCTTAGGGTTTGAATCCTACCTCTTGGTTTCATATAGATAAAGTTTCAAGCTTAGTTTCATTGCCATTATAAGACTCCATAACCATTAAAAGGCACTCGTTTTAAATCATTCTCATGGCGAATTGTTTGAAAAACTCATTCTCTCAACTCTCTTAATAATTATACTAACCTAACTAACACTGACATTGGAAAACTCATTGGATAATTTTCTACTATTATAAAAGTTTGCTACATCCATCTGATAACATTCTAATTTGTTGTGAATGTAAAGGTGGCCTAACTCATTCAAAAATTGCATCTAACAATTGGATACTATTCTAGTGGATGTATGCTAACTTTTCATGGTCAATTGTTGCATTTATGATCACTAATTTTTGTTGTTATTATAAATCACTTATTGTTATCATATCATTGTTTACTGCTGCAAATTTATAACAACCATGGCAATTCCACTTGTCTAGTGTCTTAAAGAGGTATTTATTACATGTTTGGACTTGGAAATACACACACACACACACACACACACACACACACACACACACACACACACACACACACACACACACACACACACACACACACACACATATATATATATATGCTGTAAAGTTTTCTTGTTCCATGTAGGTACTCAAACAACTCCATACCTATTCTAATACATTGACCTTGGCCAATTGTTCAGTGATCAAGAGAGGGGGCGATACGCTTGTCTACTATACTTGCTACTTTGATCCATTTAGGTCACAAGGGAAGCCTCCCTTGCGGTGGACCTCTTACATCACTAAAACAAGGGAAGTTCTTACTAAGGTGATAGTGGTAGGATCTTCCATAGTTACATAATATTTGGGAATCTTGTTTTGGGATTCACATAAATACAAACCCTACGATAACATGGCTTTTCCCAACTTTGTCCCCTAAAACTCTACTCCAAACAACAACACTGTGTAATATTCCAGCTATAAAAAGTATGCAAAACATAAATAAAATGATAGAAATGGCAGATAAACAACAATATAACCAGAACAACACCACAATAACACTGAAATGATATCAGAATAACGCTAGAAAGAGCACTTTGATTCTGAGAGCAATGTTCACTTGCCTCTTTGAGGGGGCAACCTCCAGTCGAGCAGAGCTCTATTACAATAATATCCAAGCTAGGGTTCTCATACCCTCGACTCCTATTTATACTAAATATGTCTATCAAAAGAACCATCTAGAGGAATATACTTATAGAAGCGAAAGATTCTATTAGGTCTTCTTACATTCAACTTATTCTACCTTATTGCAAGGCCTTATTAATATTGACCTTTATTACATTCGAATATATTGTTCTACCTACGTGAGGGTTTAGGTCTCTAACACACTAGATCTAGAACCGAATGTTCTTTAATTTACTTGGACTTCGATCTTGCATGGGGTTTGCTTGAGGAAGCCATCCTAGATATTGGTGTTCACAATGTATGCAAATGTGTTGTGAAATCGCTAAACCAGTCTGGAACTCAACTACACAGAGAACTCACTCGTTGGATAGGCACAAAGATTATGAAATTTGTTCTCTTTCCATTGCTAAGATAGGAATGAACTAACCACTCCAAGAGCCGAGTCACGGTAGATAAAAGGGAGAATAAATAAGCCAGAACACTTTGCTCACCCAAAAGTATCATCATAATAATGGTGCATTCCATTCAGTTGGCATGGAGTTATTGTCTTGTCCTTTCTGTCAGTTGGTCGGTAGCACCTTCTATCCTTGTTGTCGAAGTAACCTCACTGGACCCAAAGAATTCATTGTAGCCTTAATGTCATGATTTCTTCCATATGTCATAATTAAATCCTTCTTCATTCTAAATCAAGAAAAATTGTCCTCCTGTCAGTTGCATTAATGACTCTATCTTCTAGAAATTGGAGGAAATCGATGTGGGGTAACTTCCAGTCACATCAACCATTATTACCATAATTATTTTTTGCTGCCAAATCTTTATGATGGTGTGGATGGATTTAAATGTGTGTGAGTCTTATTCTTAGAGGGATATGCACATGACTCATGCACACCCATGCATTTTTCAACATGTATTAATTTGTTGCGAAAACCAATGGCGGGTCGCGACACATTTTCATATGGGTCCAACTTCTCATTTTCCGCCAAGGAGGATCTGCACTCATGCCAATTAGACCTGGTTGCATCTGCTGATTAACCATTGTTTCCTTTCTTCAAAACAACTTGTATGTTTTCTCAATAGGGGTGAGAGGGACTGAACATGAGGATGTGCTTTCTATTACAACATACTGTGTGTTCATCTCCATCCTTTGTGCATGTGTCTCATCCACTCATTCGATAGGAAATCAAGGAACCTGGTAGAAACAAATTCTTCTTGACATAGCACATTGGGCTTTCAGATATCGGTTTCACGCCCCCCATCATTTCTTGGTTACCCAATGCCTTTCGAAAGAACACACGTATCAATGAATATCTAGCCCCAACCATAATATTTCTCTTATCAAACCTTCCATGACTTCCCACTCATGGATAAGCTCTATGCGTGGCCCACCATTGCACATGTATTCCTATTAACATTTTATCGAGGGTGCACACCTGGTAGGGTTCATGAATGTGAAAAATCTAGGCAATGAACGTATCCACCATATTCAACCCATCAAACTGATAGGACCCAAATTATTCTTCACACACTTCAGTGGTAATCCATGTGTATCTCTATGTAGAGACTTCATAAATCTTATGCTACCACTTCTCCATGGAATCCTATGAATCAATGTCATATGAATTCATGCTCCTCCAACTAAATTCTCCATCCATTCTGGGATTGGAATAATCTTCCTCTTGCCCCATGATATTGTAAATATTTTCACTAATTTTTTTTTGAGTATCCTCATCTACTGGTCTCTTGTATCTATCTCCTTCATTTGGATCTAATGGCACAATCACACGTAGGGTGTTTGTCTCAAATGAGACTGTCGCTTCTTCAGATTGAACAAAACATTGTTGTCTAAGGCCCAATAAATTCCAAGTAAAGTAGAGTATGGATCAAAATCATCCATGATCTCTATTACTTCAAATTCTGCTTTTGTCTTCACCCCTTCAATATTCACTTTAGATTTCTCTAGTCGACCAATAGGGTAAATCCTGTACTTATTTTCCAACCTAAGATGAATGGGTGACCATACCAAGTTTGATTTACCCACCAATTATCATGACTTCTTTGTAAATATGTTCACGTTAAATCCAATATGCAACAAGACACTGCCCATCTCATAACTTTTGGGTTCGGTCATCATATTGAAATCTCTTCCCATGTGCTTCTTCTTACTAACCTGACACACTTCCCTTTTTGGTAGGGAGGCTGATATAGATCTATCTTTCCCTTCTTCCCCCATGTAGGATGCTAATATTTGCGTCAACTTCCACATAACATTAGGACCACTTTACAATGTTAAACAATAGTGCAAGAAGTTACTTACTTGATCCTTAGTTTCTGCTTCATGACCTAGGTTTCACATTGCTTCTTCTTGCATAGTGCGCTTCATCTCTTCATGCACATGTTCCTCTATTTCCCTTTGTTTGGTGCATCCCAACTCTTCTTTTCTTTGAG
>ML777574.1:1119322-1158153 GCA_009831015.1 Picea engelmannii
TTGGTTGAAGACTTGAATCATAATCTACTCAGTGTTAGTAAAATGTGTGATCAAGGATACACTCTTACGTTTGATTCCCGAAAATGTAAAATTAGAGAAAATAACTCAGGAAGATTGGTTGCAACTGAAACAAGAAGACCGAAAAACATATACATCCTAGACATGAAGAAGAGAGAGAAGACATAAGCCACACAAAAGGATTCTAAGGAAGAAAAAGTCCAAAATACCAAAAATAAGGAGGAAGTATTATTGAGTGCCACATGTTCAGGGGGAGCAGCCCCAAAGAAGAGAGTTACATTTTTCCATTAAACTCAGGGGGAGCAACCCTAACCTTTTCCATTGATGTCAAAGGGGGAGAGAAATTGGGATCATGATGATATGGGGAGCATGAGTGTTTCCATCAATGACAAAGGGGGAGATTGTTGGAAGATTGGTTGTTGTCATTGATGTTAACCCTAGTCATGGGTTTTGGACCGCAAGATTGATAAAGGTATTTAGACATGAAGGAAAATTCACATGCATATACAACACCCATAAATGGATAGTATACATCATTTTGTTTCCGGTGGTATGTGGCACGTCACGTGGATCCTCATGGTTGAGGAGAAATGAATTTTTGAAGATGACAAAGTGAATTAAAGAAGAAAGTACATGCAGGCCCTGAAGATAATTAAAGAAAATAATTACAAAATAAGAAAGTGTTAGGTCGGACCTAATGTTAAAATGAAGTGACATAAATGGTACAAATAAACATCATTAGACATTCATTTTAAGACAAGTTGAATTTAAGAGGAAATAAGAAGAAAAGAAGGCCAGATTTCAAGGGAGGATGAAGTCTTTTGGTGATGTGTTCTAAGGTATGTTATTTTCAGGTCATCTTACCATTTTTGATATAATTTTTTTTCTAGAACGATTCTGATGGTGAAATAGCTATGGTATTGAGAAGACATATCAAAGTACCTCTGGTAAAAATTTCAGCTCTTGATTCACTATAATTATGGAGATGTGGAAGATAGGGTTTGTGACCAGTCCTGAAGCTAGTCAATAAACAAGTGTTCCGGGTAAAAAAATCATAACTTATTCATCGAGAATCCAAATGAAGTGGGAAAAATTTAATTGGAAAGAGTACGGACTTTGGTTTCTTGTGTGCGATTTTCAGAATCAGATGTTAATTATTGAGAGCGGGGCATTCTGTGCAAGTTCACTCTCCTGAATAGACCAGAATTGAATAAAGTCTACCATTCTTTCTATAACCTCTTTTTGGGGAGGATTCAAGGAGTGAAAAATGGAGGAGTTTCAGAGAATACATTGAGTAATATTATCTATAGGATCAGAGTACTCCAAGAATTGAAGAATTGTAGAAATTGAAGAAGTCTCAGGAAGCATTATCAGGTTCTATGTGATGATTGGTTGATGGTGATGATTTAATGTAAATTTTTATTATCTCTCATATATTATTGGGTGGAAGGAAGGGGCAAGGATGGTGAGTTCACATCTCTCTTGATATTTGAGGATTTTATCTTCCTCTTGGAGGTTTATCCCTCCCTTGACATTTGGAAGCTGTAGCTACCTTTGTAAGTCATTACTTCCCTTGAACAATAACTATTGATTATTTCTCATATATCATGCATGGTGTATTGGTGTAACTCTTATACTATTGTTCATTTCTCATTGGATATAGTTGAATGGTTTAAGTATAATTTGAAAAAGGTTTTAAATTGTACTTGATACTAATTCACCCCCCTCTCAGTATCAACAAATTATTCATAGGCTTAGACTTCCTCCAACGAACTTTTTGTCATTCATTGTACTTCCTCATAGACCCAAGCCTATTCAAGTGAGCTTTACATCATGCACAAAAACCCTTTTTGTGCTCTTTCTTCCTCTATGTCTCTCTGTGTGTCACACTGGAACTATTTCTGCTAGGCAACATCAAACTTATGAGGGGGATATGTTTCCTTTCTTATATTCCCCTCTGACCTTTGACCTAATATTTCGCCATGATAAAATTCCATTCCTGTCATTGCTCTGCCTCGGTTTATCACCCACACATCAACTTCATTGTCTTTTTTTCAGATTCCCATGCGAATTTGCAGTCACCATGTTGCAATGTGCCTTCTTCTCTTCCCACTTCTTCAGTAAGTCAGGAAAATCCTCTGTGAAATGCTCGGGGATATAGAAATACCCACAAAGAACATGTTGTTTGGTACAAAACATTGAAACATGACTTATCTTGCCACAATTAAAACAAGTTTGGGGTCTTCCTCCACCTCCTCCATACACTAGTAAATTTGGGTCATTTTGCGACGGCTATTTCGACGCTCTTGTGACGTTATGTCATGGATATTGCGACGAATATTGGGTCTCCCAAACGTCACTTCGCATGACGTGGCACGTGCGATGAACCTAACTTAACGTCGCAAGAGCGACGACACTAGGGAGTTGTCACAATTGTTACAAAGAAGAAATACCGTTGCCAGAACGACTAAGTAGGGAAATCGTCGAAAGAGAGACAAAGTAGGGAAATCGTTGCAAGCACGACTAGCGATGAAAATCGTCGCAAATGAGACAATGTAGAGATATCATCGCAAGAGAAACAATAAAGGGAGATCGTCACACACCCGACAATATAGGCAGATTTTCACAATATCGACAAGCGTAAGAAAGTTTGTGATGAATCATATTTCGAAGGGGTCGTCGCAAGAGCGACGAAAACAAGGTATATTGTGACAAAATTTCTATAGAATTTTTTGTGATTTGTATAGCAATTTCGTCGCAATATTTTTATGGGGTTGTCGCAATTGCGACGACAACAATTTATTTAAAAAAATAAAATTTGATTTTTGAGCAAAAAAAATAAAATTTGATTTTTGAGCCAATTATACAAGGTGCTATGATTTCACACTAAAAAGGTCATCCAAGTGAAGTTGTTTCATTGATAGAGTGTTGGTAAGCATGTGCGACATAATAAAATTGTTTCCATGCTAGGAACCAATTGGTCCTAGTAGAAGGAGTTCATTCACACATCCTCTTGTGGAATTTCTACATGATAGCATAACTAGGAACTAGAGATAAATCCATAGCAAGAAATCAAGCTAGTAACAAAATCCAACATTCATAGTTAGATCCATGATCAAGAGAAAGAGAAATATGACACATTGTTCTAGATTGGTCCTCTAATATTTTGGAGAACAAAAACACTCTCAATGGGGAGGCCTGATTTGAAATGGATCTGAACATGGGAATGATTGTAAGAATTAATATCTACACGTGTAATTTAAAAATGAATGAAGGTTATATAATAAAGGACAATCTAGGATTTAATAAATTAAATGAGACAAAGAAAAAAAAGTAAAACTAAATAAAATAGAAAAATGAAAATAGGAGAAAAAGAGAGAGAGAGAAATGGGAACTAAATGGTCGGTCTCTTGGCCTTCCCATTACCCCCAAGATCTCCTATTCATCCTTTTGACACGAATCTCAAAGGGTATTTTGGCCAAAGAGGAAATTATGCACAAAGATCCATGAGTTACATTGCAACCAAAGATTCTCAAAATGAGAATTGAGTAACCATTGAAATTTGTTTTTCCCATTTGGGTTGGTTCTAGAGTAAACATTATGTCATTGTGTAACATCTCATTTATGTTAAATTAATAGAATATAAGTTGGATTGGATTTTAATTAAAATAATAACCAGTGTCCTATACAAAAGTTACTGAAGATGAGATACTAACATGCTATGTCTCATATGCAATATGTAGAAATTATGGAGGAACCACTGAGGGCAATGGATCCACTTGCTAAGATCCCTTTGGCATATTAGTAGTATGTGGTTTTAGTGTGGGATGCAGGAGGAAACAATGTTACCCTTGTGGATCCCTTTGGAATATTAGTATATGATCCCTTTAACATATTAGTAGTATGTGGTTTGAGAAAATTTGGTGGTAGTGAGAACTCTTGAGTATAATCGAGCTTGCCTTTATTGTTATGTGGGACTTCATATTTCAAAGTGAAATTTTGGGAGCCGACGATTGGAATTGTTACGAGGTTCGAAAAAGTTTGATTCCATAGATTCAATAGATCTGGTATATCATGGTGTTGGGAAGTCATATTTATTTGAATCATTAGTTTACAATTGCTTCTATTGAGGGTGAGAGAAAGAAATGGTATGCAAGGCCTTTCAAGGTCTCACATGGTAACTCCAATTATGGAGCACATCCCTTTGATTGTTATGGATAAATTTTCTCTAGTCCAGGAGGATCAAGATCTTGACTACTATAGTTTTGTGCAACACAAAATAGATATTGATGGGGGTGGTGAGCATAATCTTTAAGAATTGAAATAATATAATTGTATAGAACCCTAAGAAGGGGAGTCTTTGTCAAATCATTTTGAATGGAGAGTTATATGAGGATCCTCTATATGACATTTACTACCATGATTATGAAGAAAAACATCATAATTTGATATTTTTCTTGGATATGAATTTTAACATTGTGTTATGGGTATGGGGGGTCATCTTAAACACATCTAGTGCATATAACAGGGCTTCACAAACCATAATAATTGTTGTGATAGTGGGTTCATTTCCTAATATTTCCATTGAAGGTTTAGTTACAAGTTTTGCACTATATTCATGGTGGTTTTTGTTGCTATTCGGTTCTCCTCTTTTTGTATGGAAATGCCTAGAATTTCCAAGTGGAGGCATGGCGTTAGTTGGAGAAGATGATGACATCTCATGCTCTCTTTTATTATCCACAAAAGTTGCATTATTGTTTTACTTATTGTAGCTTAGGTGACATGCTATCACAACTCTCTCATTGCAGTTTATTTTTTTGACCTCATCAATGGTGTTGGGTTCCCTTTATCTTGGTATTGGTTCTTATGCCTAAGGTGTTAGCTCAAAGCCTTTACATTAAGCTCTAAGAATGATACTAGGGTTTTAGGTCGCTTCTTGTGATTTTTTGTTTTTGTTTTGAGGGTGTGTTTATCCCACACACCTTATTGAATATATGTGGGGGATAAACTGGGTCTTTTCTCATAGACACATTGCTCCCTTTCACATCAATGAAGTTTTTTTAAAGGGACAAATTAGTTGACATATGGTCAAAACTCTCTCATTGTTGTTTATTTTGTTTTCTTCATTGATGGTGTTGGGTTCCCTCTATTTCAGTAGTGGTTTGTAAGATGTGTGGAAAAACCTTGGGAATTTACAATAATGAATGGGATACTAATGATCCCAGTGTTGAAATATAAAATGGAGAATGTGAACATGTTCATGGCATTTTTCAAGATAAAAATGGTATGGCATGTGATGCTCTAGAACTTCATGATAGCATTGATCTCTCTTTGTCGTCAACTATAGTACAGAATTAAGGATATATTGCATCTAACACTAACCATGTGTTCAATGATAATCAAATTATTGGTGCTAAATCAAAGTGAAGGGAAATTATCCTTCATCTATGCTTAATGAGGTTATGTGAATCAAGTACGATATTGAAGAACATGAGTGGCAATTAATTGAGGCCATAACATTGGTTTCTCTCATCAATGACAAAATTATGTCCACGAGGAACCAACAAAGGAGGTTGAAATAATAGGTTTACATAGGAAACTATAAACAAAATATGATGATGACCTAAATAAAAATTCAACACTATGTTTTGAGAAAATAAAATTATAATATTAAAGAAGGAGCCCTTAAAGATTTTGGTCCTTTGTATTTCACTAGAATTACAAGGTACCCAAATTCATGTCTATCTATATGTATATGGATGAACCTCAACCTAATATTTCGAGGTAAAATTGTTACATCTATATTTGAACATGTGAAACAAAAGACATGGAGAAACAATCCTTAATGTTGTTGAAGAAACAAAAGAAATTTCAAGGAACTAAAAACATTAAATTGTTGCCAAAATTGTGCCCTCTAATTGACAAAGAGAAGATTGGAATTTATGTCAACATTATAACAATGAGTGTTTATATCATGAACCTCTATATGGATTATAAAATGTAAAGACATAATGAAAAGAAGGGTAATGCTATGAAAAAATATTATAAAATATTTGACATCGCCATTTCCAACCCCTCATGTTTAATCCTCAATGTTGTAGAAGAAACAAAAGAAATTTCATGGAACTAAAAACATTAAATTGTTGCCAAAATTGTGCCCTCTATTTGACAAAGTGAAGATTTGAATTTATGTCAACATTAGAACAATGAGTGTTTATATCATGAACCTCTATATGGATTAACATGACCATGAGAAGATTAAAGTAGGAAAATATGAAGAAAGTCTTGAAACCTTGAATAACCCTCCACATATTGTAGACATGAAGATTGAGATGATGCACATGTTTGAAAGAGTAAATGTTTGACATCGCCATTTTCAACCCCTCATGTTTAATCCTTAATGTTGTTGAAGAAACAAAAGAAATTTCATGGATCTAAAAACATTAAATTGTTGCTAAAATTGTGCCCTCTAATCGACAAAGTGAAGATTGGAATTTATGTCAAAATTATAACAATGAGTGTTTATATCATGGAACTCTATATGGATTAACATGACCATGAGAGGATTAAAGTAGGAAAATATGAAGAAAGTATTGAAACCTTGAATAACCCTCCACATATAAATTAACAATGGCAATGTGATTTTGTTTCTTTGTCATGTAAGACACAATGAAAATAAGGGTAATGCTCTGAAAAAATATTATAAAATGTTTGACATGGCCATTTCCAACCCCTCATGTTTAATCCTTAAAACTTATTATTGCATCTTCCCAAAAATTTCTTTTTACATGTTGCACCAAGTTTAAAGTTTGCACATTGCTTGGAAAAGATGCTTGCCACATGTCACATGTCACAAGACTTTCAAAGTTGCATATATAATGTCACAAGATTTTGGAAGTTGCATATTGCATATTCAAGTTCTATTTGTTGCCTAGACTCCATAGCCCAAGCACAAGGCACTAGGTCTTGCTTGAATTCTCACGTTATATCTTAAAATACAAAGAGATTGCCATTATTAAAAGACAAAGAGATACAAGTTTGGAACTCCTTAAACCCACAAACAAACAAGCATGTAAAATTTAAATCCAAACTTGAACAATTCAATCTCTTAAATTTCATGTTTACCAATGCCTTCAAATCGCTAGGATGATATCCATGGAGCCACAAATTGATGCATAAATTGTATGTCAAGGCTAATAGAACCAATAGAACCAAAGAGTATTGAATCAATATATACCAAGTCTTATAAGAGAAGTTGAAATTATCATTAAGTGTATAACAAAATTACATTCACAGATATATACAAGCCATAGAAATAGCCTTGTGTATATTATCAGATGAAAAAGTACCCATGATTTCAATGCATTATATGCATCATTACATGTTCAACTATATAATGTACATCTAAGTGTCTTATAAAATTATTACACATCATGAATTTMTTTTAGTCTTCTTTTGTGCTTTCCAGGTCTTAAGTAATTCATCCATCTCCATGTCTTCGTTTACTGGGTGCTCTTCAACAACTAATGTTGTTTTAGTCCTTTCACGCTGAGTACGTTTGGTCTCGTACCCACGACATGGATGCTGCTGTGAGGGGCCATCACCTACAAAAACCAAAAATATTAAATTTATATGGCCAATTTTTAAATATCATTGAAGTAGTTCATTAATATTAAAAAAAAACTCTGCAATGTAATTATTTACTTGGTCCTCTAGTTGGCATCGTTGGAATGGTTGCCGTCCTGTTCACCTGATCTTCAGGTCGAGGAGGATCAAATATGACATTCTCTACCATTGAAATGTCAAAATTTACAAGTACATAATTGTTAAGTATATGATTAATATATATCCATTTTACCGTCGTGGGCCTCAGTCATAGAAACATCTTGGGGCTGCACCTCACTGGGATGGGGTTGCTGGGGAGCACCATGATCTTTTGGCTGCATTGCACTATCAATGCTCTATTTTCTAGTACTAATGGTTTTGTTGATAGTGCTGCTCCCCTGATTAAAACAAAGTAAGACATTAAATTATGGATGATATCAAACATTTGTGTATTTTATAAGTAATGAAAGGTTAATGTGGACTGATTTTTATTTACCTTATCCCACAAATTGGATCTTGGGGTCTACCCCATGCTTTTCCTATGATCAACCATGGATTTATAACCATACTTGTAACCAAGTTGGAGGTCTTCCTTCGTGGTTTCAGTTCCAAAGTTGTCGCCCTGCATTGCATAAGGGTATGGTTTTTTAATGTTTTTGGCTACAATTACCTGAAAGTTGTAAGGCGATACAAATAATATTCTTAAGATTTTTGGGTACTTAAGATTCGTGACTGTAACCTAGAGTAGCTTCCCTGGCCTTGTTATAACCCTAATTTTCACCAGACATGCATACCTAGCAACAAACCATCTTACTTACTATTTTTGCCAAGCCAATACTGAATAACTCTTCTTAAAAACCAAAATTTTGAAGATGTATGCGCCCTGCACCACTACTGCCCGCATATGTACACTATCTGTACAATTACTGAATGCATATATACGCTAGCTGCACCATTCAACCCGTGTATACCCACAAAAGTTGCAAAAAATAAAAATTTGCAAGGGAATACGGGCTTTTGGGTAGTTTCCTAACCAATTGACCGCCCATAGCCCATCACCCAACCAAATAACTATATTTTTGGCATATAAAAGAAGGTGTTGGGGTCCCATTCTAAGGAGAAGCATGAAAGCAGTGAAAATATGCCCATTTCCTCATCCCCCCTTGCCCCAAGAATTTGCATCCACATTGTGAGTTTGAGCTATAATTCCCCATTCTTTCCCTTTTTCCTCATCCATAAGCCTATGCCTATTCTCTAGAGAGAAGTGTGAGAGAAGAAGGATACATGGAAGCAGTTGGATCTTGGTGAAGAGGAGCCCAGGACCAGGTTCGAGGAGCAGTCACGGATCTCGTTTTGTAAGTGACATTATGAGGTTAATATAAAGAAGTACTTTTGCCGTCCCTCCATATGATGTATTTAATCTGTATGATTGATTTACATTTTGTTATGACATCTAACCCATTAATCCATATATAGAATGCTTGTTCGCAGTTTATTTTTTGTCTTTTGGTGAATGCAGGTCAACCTTGGGAGGAGATTTGCAGTCGAGGAATGACCAAACACATTGTGATCGACACCGGATGCAGAGTTCAAGGTAAGACTACTGGATCCCTATACTTTGTACTTTATATATGAATGTGGGGTGTTGTCGGGATAGTGGTTAAAAGTAGGAGACTTTAGACGGTTAGCTCTGCCTGCACTTTAGAACCCTAGTGTAGTCTGTAGGGGGGTTTTCCCACTATATCATAATTGGTGACCGTACTGGGGAACCTCTAGGGTTTTTAGGGGATCTATGTTTTTGGGTATTTTTGATTGATTTATTTACTGTTTTTTGAGTTTCAGTAAGTTTCTATGTCTTTAAGGGATTCTGGTCTTCCATACCAGTACTCCCTACCTGTGCTTGACTGCTATTTTTTTCTTTTTAGAGAAGTCACAGAGGTGTATGCGGCTTGCAGTGGGTCTGCATGCGTACATACACGCCCTATCTTTTGACAACCCGCTTACATACGCAGGTTGCTGAAGTATCAGTTGCATGTCTGTATCAGGAAAATATTTTTAAAGAAGAGGCAGTCATCCTCTTCCCCGTGAAGCCATTTTTATCAGGGTTTTTCTTGATTTATCCCTGGTCTCTGTTTCGTACAGTCTTTGGCCTAGGTCTGATAGCAATTAGATTTTTCTTTATCAAGATTTCTTATTTTCTTGATTAGGGTTTGAGACAAGTTTTGTGAGTTTTTTCTGATTAACTTGTTTAGTATTGTCAGTAACTCTCTACGAGCCACAATAGACTAGAAGTTGGTTTTTGGTCTCGTCTTGTCTTCACTTTTCCCTTTCTACTTTCTTTAGAAGAAAATAAAATAATTCATTTTCAGTTTCTTATTTTGTAGCATATAAAAAAAAAAAGTTTTCGGTTTCTTGTTTGGTTAAGTAGTTAGGTTAGTTGTTTTTTCAGGAAGAAGAGTGCTTTCTTAAGTTCTTTACTGAATATTTAGGACTTTAAGTAGCTCGCAGTCGAGTGAAATTCAGTTTTAAGTTTTTCTTTTAAAAGATCTTAGAGAGAAAAAGTAGTTAGAAAAGTTGGTTAAAGAGTGTTCAATTTGCAAATCTTTGTTTGTTGAAAAAGAACTAATTTTGTTTCCAGCATTTGTTCTTCTCATTCGTCTCTTAAAAAACACCATTAGTTTCATTTCCGTTCCTTTGAATTAAGATAGACCACTTAAAATTAACGCTTAATTAAAATTAATCAGACTTTGTATTTGTAGGGTCCATTAACTAGATTAGGCTAGAGCCTTGATTTAGGTTGGAGAGGAAACTCTTCAAGGCTATAAAACAAACATAGGAGTCTGTGCTAGGGAGTGAAAAAGTCCAGTAATGTGGAAACTATCCAGGACCCCCCTCTAACACAGGGGATAAACACGAGGTTGTGTGCGAAAAGGTAGCGGAGATAACCGCTCCAAAGCCGGACCAATCGTAGCAGAGGAACACATATAGAGGACTTATCTTGGGATTACGTTGATTGCATTTTCCATGGACCTTCGTGGGTCTCGAATCCGTTTGAGGTCCTTAGTCATCTTCTGGAACACTTTCTTTCGATACCCTTGATTGGTTTCGAGCTTGATACCCTTCTCATTGCGGTACACTCGACTGTCGACTATACCTGCCTGATATTCCTTCATGAGTTGGCAACCTAGTTGCCTTTGATTTCAGGGAATTACACAGGTGGCTACGGGGGTAGACTATGGTACCTAGGGTAGAAATTGGGCCACACTTTACAGAGTATACCCGGAGGGTTCTTCCGTGTTCGAGTTACACTTGCATTGGTAAGTCGCTCTAGTGTTGGTTGTTGTAACTGCTCTTCCAACTAGTAATAGTGGTTTGCTTGCTGCATCTCATAGGAAATTTTTCTAGGGCATGTTTTAGTCTTCAACGATATAAATCCTTAGTGTGTCATTGATCCTCTCACACAGTGGAAGATCAAGAGCTCCACCGATCACGAAGGATTTTGGGCCTGCCGCAAGTTAACTTGGAGCCATTACTGCCACCACGAAGGTGAAGACTTGAACAAGAAGGGTCATTTGAGGTGATCGGGCCACATGAAGCTGTACCCAAGACATCCCTGAGAGGAGAACATTCATTTCCAGAGGGACCAACTATTTCTGACCATGGAGCGGAATCTCTCGGTCCATATAACTTTCCAATCACTGACTTGTCAGCACCACTTCTAGTACAAATTTCCTCTCCAAGGGTAACACATCATGAGCGTCAGATAATCCTACAAGCAACAATGGAAGAAAATGCTGCTACTTCATCAGGAAGTACTCGTAATCCCTCTACGACTGCCACAACCAGGGGCACTCCGCCTCCTAACCCACCTTCACAGGTCCGGGCCACTATGGTCTCGACTGCATCTACCTCAGGCAGTGGTCCGATTCTGTACATGGCGGCGATCACTGCACCGTTTACGCAGAGTGCGACAAGCCCTCCATTTTCATATGGGATGTTTGACACGAACTCGGTCCTCTCCTACTCCACCTTACAGAATTTGGTTCTGGGGGTAGGGAGCTCAAACGCTTCTCTGCAAGGGTCCATGGGGGGCACCTCAGCCCCTTATAATTCTTTCCCTTATGGCAGGGGTCATATACCCCTGTTGTCTCCCTCGCTCGACGGTGCTTCTCAACAACCTGTCTGGCTGACCATGAACTACAACCTGTCTGGAGCAGGTAGTCAAGGATCTTCTTCTAGTACCACACTGGTGGGTTATTTTCCATTCTCTTTGTTCGACGCATTTGGTAACAATGCATTCTCATCCATTTCTACCTCGGCCAGGAAAACCCTGGTTTTGGATCACAAAATCCTGCACAGGGTACTATTCCTGCACAGGGGGCACACACTTCTCAAGGACCTTGGAATCCATGGCAGGGATCAGTTCCCTCGTTAGGGATGATGACCGGGGGAAACCCCTTCCATGGTCAATGGAACCTCAGGCAAGGCACATGACCCATGCCCATTGGATCGGCAAGGGGCAACCCTTTCCAGAACCTTTGGAACACTACATCAGGAGTAATCCCTTCTCAGCCCTCAACGTCCTACTACGAGAGTCAGTTGATGACGTCTCAACAAGTGTAGCATCCAAATGCTGGCCTAGGCCATGGTTTTTACTAGAACCCATGCCTACAACCTAAATTTTCCTGACAACCTGGTGCTAGCCAAAAACTAGGCTCCTATCCTCTTGTATATACTCAACAACCCAAGCTACCATTTTTGGCAACTTTGCATTTGCCAGACTTGTCAATATTATTGAATGATCCAATCTGTCACGATCCACATTGGCCTGCCATGCCGACCAAGTTTCCCTAAGAAATCTCAAAGTTCGAAGGGAAGCCTAACAAAGATCCAGGCGATCATGTGACCACATTCCATCTATGGTGCTCATCCAATTCTTTGAGGGACGACTCCATTCAGTTGCGTCTGTTTCAATGCACTCTTATCGGGAGTGCCGCGAAATGGTACATCAAGCTCGACCAATCAAGATACTCTACTTTTGGTGAATTGGAAATGGTTTTATTAAATCATTTTTAATTACCTATGAGATACGATGCCGTCATAGAATTGCTGGCCAACTTTGAGCAGAAAAAGACTGACCATATCTCTGATCACATCCGAGAATGGCGGCGCCGATTTTTTTTGATTAAAGTACCATTTCCACCAGCATTCCTACTGGAATGGTTCCTTAAGTCTTTGGTGCCCCAGCTATCCAACGATGTAGCAACGTCGGGGGTATTTTTGGAAGAAGAAGCGATAATGAGAGCTCAACAGATAGAGATGATTTACTCTCACTCTGGTTTTCTTTACGAAGTTTTTCCAGATGTGCCACGGTCTATTCTTGATAAGACCAGACATAAGTCTCGACCACATGCTGATGACATTTTTGGTTCAACACAAGAAAATCCCATTGATCCGTTGTCAAACAAATTGCAACAATTGTCAATACAATAGACAGTGGCCAACCCAACTCCTAGTTTGACTTCTCCCCCTGGTCAGACGTTGGATGTACACATCGTGCAATCGACAAACCCAAAGGCCAGCCAACAGGCCGAAGGGAAGAAAAAACAGTGAAATAAGGGTAAGGGGGTTAAGAAACCCACCAATAACGTTGGTGGGGGAAACATAGAGAGAAAGAAGTCAAAGTTTCTAAAAAACCTCTGCGCGGAAGACCACTTGACTCACCTGTGCCCTCGAATCACGGAGGCCCAAAAGTTATTGGCACAACAACAACTTGTAGTGTTAATGAACCCATTTCCTCATGGGAAAAATTTATCTCAAGCCTCTACGAATGCAGATGGGGGAAGTTAGGGACCCCCTTCATCATCTAGCAATCCCTCGACTTCGAACTTCTATATGTTGAAAGGTGAATCCCACATATCTACTAGGGCACATGACTACGAAACGCCAAGTACTGCAGAAAAGGGAAAAGAAGCCAAAAACCCGTATGTTCCTCTCCAGATCGAGAGAACGAAGGGTGAAACAGTGACACGCATCCCAAAAGGGGCGTTCAAGAAAGCTTCACATAATCCAAACGTGAGGGCCACCTAGAACTACTTTGTGGTGGAGGATTTGTCAAAAACCCCTTGCGCGATGTCTGATTTGGAGGTCCTTCAGAGCTTCCCTTCGTAGAGAAAGGCTCTGTTAACCACCTTAGGATCCGCAGAGACATGTAATTCGGGAACTATCACGCTTGATACAACCGACTTGAAACCTCGCCTTCCATACCACGTCTCATTTCAGATAGTAGTGGCTAACCCCACAAAATTGTCTACCCGGAATATTTTCCGTAGGGTGGTTGATGAGGGCACCTCAACATGCGTGTTGTCATTGGTGTGTTGGAAGGCCATTGGCCAACCCATTCTGTCTCCTTCACCTACTCTTCTCATGGATTTCGATGGTCATTCTTTTAGACCACATGGAATCATTCCTTCTTTCCCCATGCAGTTAGGAGGGAAGACCGTGTGTGTCGAAGTTGAAGTGGTCCATGCGCCTCTCGAATACAACCTCCTGTTAGGAAGGATTTGGACATATGCCATGCATGCAGTGGTTGCTACAATTTTTCGGGTCTTGTTGTTTCCACATGAGGGTCGAATAGCGACCATTGATCAATTGTCTTTCTCTAGACCTGACCCTTCATCGGTAGCATCCATGGTCCTGATGATTGATAACCCATAGCCTGATGTCGTCAATGTGCGGGTTGGTTTGTGCCCACCTCTCATGGTTACTTTCGATTACTCGCCTCCTTCCGGTGATGTCAAAATGATATCAGCTGTCCCCGAACAACCTAAGTCTGAAGTCTTTTCAGTGTCCTCGTTCCGCACGACTTACTTTAATGATCCATGGATTCTTCCTTTCCCATCAACCATGATGGAAGGGAAAGGGCACCATGGCATGTCCATTGCCTTGTCCATGGAAAAAGTTGTGTACTCTAGTAAGCTTCAGCTGACCCCGATCCGACTACTGCACTGGAGTTAGATCCAGTTCTCGATCCTGCCTGGGCTCAAGGTTCCCTTGCCACTACCGATTCCTTAGACTTGGTCTTGCCCTCTAACGAGGCGATTTTAGAGGCATTGACTGGTCCGGATAGACCCTGGAATGATCTCCATCACAGATCATACTTCCTCCCAGAGTTAGGAAGAATAGAGGCAGGAGAATTTGTGTTGACTATGACTGGAGATAGGTCTTGTCTTATTAATCCTCTGGCTACGCATGCAGTTTATGCTGAGGGTAATATGGAAACCATCGCTAAAATGATACCTATAGATATGTCCAGAACCCCTGGCGTCGCAGAGAATGTATTCATTAGAGCATATTGTTCCCTTGAGGAGATTCAAATCTATACAAATTTATTTAAATAATTCCGCGATGTTTTTTCCTAGTATTACGAGGAAATGCCAGTCATTGATCCAAGAATCGTTGAACATGAAATCATGACTTACCCTGACGCCAAGTCGGTCCAGCAGAAGCTTCATCTGGTTAATCCTCGGAAAGCAACATCTATTAAGGCTGAAGTAGAGAAACTACTCAAAGCTGGTTTCATATACCCCGTCCAATTGAATCAATGGGTGTCGAATCCCATTCCAGTCAACAAAAAGCAGGGTATGATTCGCGTATGTACGGACTTCCGTGATTTGAACAAGGCCTGTCCAAAGGATAATTTCCCCACTCCATTTATTGACCAGATTGTCGATGAATGTGCAGGCTGTGAGGTATTTTCTTTCATGGATGGTTTCTCGGGATACAATCAGATACAAATCAAACCCGAGGACCAACATAAAACAAATTTTATCTGTTCATGGGGTACATTTGCTAATCGCAAGATGCCTTTTGGCCTGAAGAATGCCGTAGCCACTTTTCAGTGGGCCATGTATTTTGATTTCCACGATCTCAAACACCTATTCGAGGCTTACCTGGATGATTTAGTGTCACGATCTCACAAGAGAGATGATCATCCCCCACACCTCTAACTTATCTTTGAGCGATGTCGCTACTACCTGATTCGCTTGAATCCAAACAAATGTATTTTTTGCGTGACGTCGGGTCATCTATTATGTTTCATAGTTTCGACAGCAGGGATCATGGTCGATCCTTTAAAAGTTGAGGCGATAGTTCAGTTGCCTCCCCCGTGCACAGTCCCTCAACTTCATAGTTTACAGGGAAAAGTGAACTTTTTATGACGTTTCATTGCAAACTATGCCGAGATCACAAAAGGGTTCATGTGTTTACAAAATAAGGACATTCCCTTCCATTGGGACGAAGCTGCTCAGTGCTATTTCAAAGCATTGAAACATGCCCTCATGTGTGCCCATTTGCTTCGACCACCCAATTATAATAAATATTTCTTATTATATTTGGCTGCTGCAGAGTCGACCATCGACATGGTCTTGGTTCAAGAAGACGATTTTCTTAAAGAGCACGTGATTTATTACCTGAGCCGAGGCTTGGTTGGACTAGAAATAAACTACTCCCATGTTGAGAAACTTGCGTTGGCAAAATTTCATGCTGTCCAATAGTTCCGTCACTGTATCCTGTTTTGCAAGACCACCGTCATTGCCTTTGTAAATCCATTCCAATATGTGTTGAAACGACGCGTAATCAGCAGAAAGATCAGTAGATGGATAGTTATCCTCCAGGAATTTGACTTGGATTTTTTTCCGATGAAATCCAAAAAGTCGTTGGTCTTTACAGAACTCATCTCAGAGCTTATGGTCAAGTCAGGTGATGTTATACTCGAAAAGTCACCTATTAAAGGAGATATGTTTTTGATCTCATCTTCGAATCCTTGGTATGGAAATATACTAGTCTATCTCTAGAATTTGAAGTGTCCCGCTTCTTCTTCTCGTAACGAGCGTCGACGTATACGCCATCAGGAAAAAAACTATCTTATTCTCGAAGACACTTTGTATCGTCGAGGTATAGATTGCATCCTTCGTCGATGTCTTACCCATGAAGAAGAAGAACTCGTGCTTAATGACTGCCACAATGGAGCATGTGGTGGTCATTTGTTTGGGTTGGAAACAACCCAAAATATTCTATGAGCTGGTTACTATTGGTTGACATTAATCAAAGATTGCGTTGAATCGGTCAAGAAGTGCCACCCGTGTCAGATCTTCTCATGGAAGATGAGGGCACATCCTGCTCCCATGTTTCCCATCATCATAGTTGGCCCCTTCACCAAGTGGGATTTGATTATACTACATGCCACCCCCTCTCATCTAGGGGGCACCATTATATCATCATAGCAGTAGAATACTTTACCAAGTGGGTCGAATCTATGCCGCCATTCAAGGATGATGGAGAGACAACAAATATCTTCTTGTTTAATCAGATAATAGCAAGGTTCGACGTCCTGAAAGAGATTGTCATTGACCATGGCAGTCAATTTCAGAACAAAATGATGTCTGAATTAACATCAAATCTTGGGTTGATGCAAGATAACTCATCACCTTATTACCCACAAGCGAATGGCTAGGTGGAATATGTGAATAAATCACTCAAGACCATTCTACAGTGAACGATCAATTCGGCCAAGTCAAATTGGCATTTTATGTTATACTCGACATTGTGGGCCTACCGAACATCTGGAAAGACTGCCACTGGTTTCTCACTTTTTCAACTTGTTTACGGGTTGGAAGCAGTCTTGCCTATAGAATGCCAGATCCCATCTCTTAAGTTGGCAGTACAGTTATTTCCAAACACTTCACTGCTTGAGGAACACTTATTATATCTCGAGCAACTCGATGAGCAATGACGTGATGCGGCCTTGGCTAACGAGGCTCACAAGTAATGAGTCAAGTGTCAGTATGATCGGTCTGTTCGTCCTTGTATTTTCTTTGAAGACGACCTTGTCCTGGTCTATGACCAAGATAAGGATCCCCTAAGGGCAGGAAAATTCAAACCCATGTGGTGCAGACCGTTCATCGTGAAGGAAGTTTTAAAGAAAGGCGCTTATCGTTTGGTTGAATTTGAAGGGAAAGATTTAGTAGAGACTAGAAATGGGCTCTACCTCAAGAAGTATTACTCGTAGGTGGGTCACCTTGGGTGACTTCTTGTACATATGTATAGTTCTTATACATTTTTAGTTTTTTTTTTCTTTTTGGTTTTATGGACGTGTCATTTTGATTTCATCTTTTCACTGTGGCAGATGTCAAGTGAATCAGACGTGTTTGTTGGATTTGCGGAGGGTGCTAACCGACACACTCGGAGCCTTGCTTCTGCAGCTTGGGTGATTTTCACACCTCAAGGCCAGTTATTATCTTTTGGAGGTATATGTTTAGGGGACGCCACAAACAATGTCACCGAATACAGTGCAGTAATAGAGTTACTTCATGACGCCTTGTCGCATGGTATCTCTTACCTCTGGGTCTACTTAGATGCACAATTGGTTGTGTCCCAATTAAATGGGGTCTACCGCGTTTACGATCCTACTCTACATCGACGATTCCTTAGGGTACGTCTCTTAGAACATTGCTTTGATTACATTACGTATATCCATGTTCCTAGGAGATTGAATCAAATGACAGATACTCTAGCTAATCAAGTATTAGATTGGCATATTGCACACATCTAAAGAAAATCACACACATACACATGTAAATAAATGTAACCCATAAGACATAAAAATATGTATATATATATATATATATCGAAAGTATTAGAGTACATAGGTGGGCACAAGCACCTCAAAAATAATGAGTCTGGTATATAACGCGAGGCTTATGCCCTAAAAAATATACAAAGAGTTCCCTCGTCATGTAAACGGTCCACCCTAAGCTAAGCACGAGGCCGGTTGGCCCTGCCATAGTGGACTACAATGTTTTCCAAACGTCGAAATAGCTGGACCCAGGTCTGTGGCACCCCAACAACATGAGGATGCATAGATGGCAGGAGATCCTCGATCTCAACCATAAGCATGGTAAGAGTGAGTGTGTACAGGTTCCGCTCCACTCGTCTCAAAAATATCTCAGCCTCTTCGACTGGAGGTACACCCACTGCTGCTGCCGGTCCGATGGTTGCTGCAGCTGCCTCTGGTCGTGGATGATGCCTTTTCCATGCAAAAGCAGCTGGATGCACTGGTCCAACATCTGTACATAATAGATACATAGTTGTTAGGTGCTCTGGTACACATAAAAAATGATATATATAAAATAAATAAAAATTAAGAAAACTTTTAAAGAAAAATGTACCTAACTCTCCTCGCTCTGCTCCGGGAGGTACGAGCATGTCAGGATCTCTGGAGAAGTTGATCCCAACATAGGGGTAGTCCTCTATAGCCAGAATCTGCCGAGACCACCAGTCAAAAAATGTATCATCGAAGGCCTCGATGGTCCTCCCTCCTCCCTGTCGTGGAAACAATGCTTCCCACTTGCACAGTGCTAGGAAGGAGGCCACGTGCCCCCGTATAGTCTCTCGAGGAATAAGACTGGGTATGCTCTCAAATAAGAAAGAGAAAAGAATAGTCCCGAACCCAAAGTTCTTGTTGTTCCGCCCACGACACTCTGTGAGATGTCTCTTCATGCACTCTAGCATGGTTGTACTCCAATCAAACAATCGTGCATTTAAGCACTGTAATGCGCAATGCATATGCGACCGGGAGGCCTGATGTAAATCCGCAGATCCAGTGATCCGCCCAATGAGTAAAACTATCACTTTCAGTGATAGGTTGGTGATTTTGTGGATCAGTACCTGGGAACCCACTTTATCTGTTCCGACCTCACAATTTTGTTCAATCAAATCAGAAATATTGTGAGGCCTAGAGGGAAAAGCACAAAGGTTGACTGGTTCCCCTCTCCTCGAGAGGTCATTCAAAAAATAAATATCTTTAGTCGTTGGAGTCAACGACTGTCCCTCGAGCATGAAAGCCTCTACATATGGGTGCCAATAATCCACCAAGGAATTCAACAACCTGGGTTTTGCCCGCATGAGTGGACACCGAAAGAATTTCCACAACCCACATTGTTTCAGTGCGGCGACAACAACAGGGTCTTCCTCGACCATTGAATCAATGTCCTCATGATCTCTCTCTCTCCAATGGACATACATCCTACAAAATGACAAGTTCAAAGGAGATTCAAATGATGCATTTTTAAAATTTTCATATGTTGGAGGATGTACGCGGGCTATATTAGGGACAATCACGTATGTACGCGAGCATAATTTTCACTGCCCACGTGCATACGCGGGTTGTGTTTGGACAAACTGCATACACGCAGGGTCAACCTTTTTAAAGGTGTGCACCCCTCAAAAAAACAAAAATAAATGACAAAAGGAAAATTGGGAATGCAAGAGGGACTAGATTGTACTTACTTGGTCCAAGCGGAAGTTTGTTTCCTCCACTGAAGCTCCTGGAATCAACTTCTGTCACAAAGGGGTGTTTTTGATTTTTGGTCAATTCTCAATTTGCAATGGTGATAATGAGTTGTCAACTTCTATTTATAGACTTTTTTGGCCCTTTTTTGTCATTTTTTGACCCCCGTTGTCATTTTTTCTGGCTTGAAAATCATGTAACATGGTTCTTGAGTTTTTCATTGGATGTTATGATACACTTTACTTTTGGTTCGGAGAAATTTTTGGGAGTTGGGGCACTTTTATGGTACTTTGTTGAAAAGTCATTTTTTCCAACTTCATGCGTTTAAGTTAGGATTCCACCTCCACTTTTTGCACCTCGTTGTCTTTTTCTCTTTACCATAGGATCGACCCCACCGAATTGCAAAACAAAATCGTCATTGATTCTCTAGAAGTTTCATAATTTAGTGGTAGAGCCTACACTCACATGGATTACCTAGGTAGATCCTGGTTGCATTTTGGTGTCCATGCCATGGCTAATGACTATAGGATCGAGAGTCCTTTTAGTATTGTTTCGATTACGATTTTGAGCCTTCACATGTATGATATATTATCACTCTTGGCCTTACCCTCGAGACTCCCAAAAAACAAACGGGTCTTCTTTTAAGCCCTTTTCAGACCCTTTAAACATGAAAAGATTTCCAAGAGATCTTGTTTCCCTTCATGCTCGCCAAATTAAAATTTGAAGGCACGTCTATCTGACGGTAGTTTACCATTTTTTTGGTCCGAATGGTCAATTGTACGAACAAAGGTATACTCTAGGAACTTCGGTTCTCTAGAAGAGTATTCTCAGGTATAAGTTTAACCCTTTTTCGGGCCTGAGGGACTAAATTTACGAAAAAGGAACCCCCACGGAGTCCATAGTTAAGCTCTTTTCAGACTCCCTAACAAAAAATATCGTTGAGTGAGCTTGTTTCTTCACACTCATTAAGCCAATCTAGAATAACATCCATTACAGAGTCCATAGTTAAGCTCTTTTTAGACTCCTTAAAATTGAAAATATCGCTGAGTGACCTTGTTCTTTCACACTTGTTAATTGGTTCAGAAAAACATCTACTGGCACGAGTTTACCCCTTTTTTTGGCCTGTAGATTAAGGAGGAAAAAGGTACACCTCGGGAGATTCGTCTCGCCGGGAGAGTTCTCCTTAGTAAATTTCACCTTTTTCGGGCTAAGGAGACTAAATCTAGAAAAAGGCAGCGAGTCAATAGTTAAGCTCTTTTCAGACTCCTGAAAATTGAAAAGATTGCTGAGTGATCTTGTCTTTATCACACTCGTTAAAATGGTTTTGAATACGATGTATTTTCGGTGATAATTTATCCCTTTTTCAAACCGACTAGACTATCTTCGAAAAAGGTACCCTAGTGGAGTCTTATTTTGCACTTTCCAGACTCTCTAAAAATGAAAAACCATCGAGCTTACCTTCTCCAGGCTCATTTAAAATTACGTTGAAGGACGTTATCATTGTGGCCTGTTAATCACATTTTCATTCCTGCATCTTTGGCCTAATGCCAACTCCATGTGGCTCTCGACTAAACCTTTGAAGCATGCCTTATACGCAAGCATTGTATCACTTTGCCTCTGCGTCTTGACACCTTGACCTATGGAGGAATTTTCTCGAGTGTCCTTTTCCTGCACATGTTTCCTTGCTTTGAGCATCAGTGTGTTCCTTGCACTTGGGACTAGTATGTTTGCGACACTCGTTCCTCTTTTGTAATGTAACATTCTTTCATTCTTTTTCAAGCTTTCAAAATATTGAAAAAGACAAAAAAAAATCAAATATACCCCAAAAATAGGATGGGAAAAGTATTTTATTTGTATGGCAGCACCTTGAGTCTCCCTTGGACAAAGCACATCCTTCCATTTGTTCATCAATCTCTGGGATTTGATATGACCTTAGGATGTTTTTCTCGTAACATAGAGCTGTGTCCTCCTTCATTTGGTTATCCTTCCAAACACATGGAGAGTTTGCATTTCCTCCTGCATCGTGAACTTATGTCAGTACCATGCTGCCTGAGTCTCATCATTCATCATGCTATTTTCCAAGGGAAGTTTTACCCAACTTGAGTCGACCTTTCTGTAGTTTGTCTCTTGTCCTCATGCCCGACCATCCCGAAAGTCCAATCAAAGTCTTTGTTAAAAATCAATGAAGTTATTTCCCTGATCACCGAGATCCTCTTGTCTGTTCCCCGACGAGCCGTCGAAGACCTATGGGTAGTGAATATGTACACTCACATTACACTCCTACCCAAATTTAGAAGATCTTGAATTTTTTTCTCAAGCTCTGAGTACCTCATCTCCAACCATCAGGCGTCGTTATCTTCTTGAAGATGGATGTAATTCATGTATATATTTTGATTTTGAGATGTAGATCCGCTGTGTATTGTTCACGGCTACACTTTATATAGTTATATGACATGGATCTGCAGTGTATTTGATTGGTATCCATGATTTATTTCATCCCGAGCATGGGTATGCCCGCCTCAGTGAGAAAATTTTATTTTGCAAATGGCACCTTCCGAACTTTGGTCCCAGGCTCACTCGCTTCGTATGTTGGTAAAGATTTGTAATGCATTTCAGCCATCATATGCTCTTATGACCTTACACATTAGGGCGAATCTGTTATAATCCTAATTTTCACCAGACATGCATACCTAGCAGTAGGCCATCTTACTAACTATTTTTTCCAAGCCAATACTGAATAACTCTTCTTAGAAACCACAATTTTGAAGATGTACATGCACTGCACCACTATTTCCCACATATGTACGCTAGTTGCACCATTACTGGACGCGTACGTACGCTAGCTTCACCATTACAGCCCGCGTATACCCACAAAAGTTGCAAAAAATAAAAAGTTGCAAGGGAATATGGGATTTTGGGTAGTTTCCTAACCAATTGACCGCCCATAGCCCATCACCCAACCGAATAAATATATTTTTGGCATATAAAAGAAGGTGTTGGGGTCCCATTCTAAGGATAAGCATGAAAGTAGTGAAACTTTTCCCATTTCGTAATCCCCCCTTGCCCCAAGAATTTGTAGCCACATTGTGAGTTTGAGCCAGAATTCCCCATTCTTGCCCTTTTTCCTCATCCATAAGCCTATGCCTATTCTCTAGAGAGAAGTGTGAGAGAATAAGGATACATGGAAGCAGTTGAATCTTGGTGAAGAGGATCCGAGGACCGGGTTCGAGGAGCAGTTGCCGATCTCATTTTGTAAGTGACATTAAGAGATTAATATAAAGAAGTACTTTTGCCATCCCGCCATATGATATGTTTAATCTATATAATTGATTTACATTTTGTTATGAAATCTAACCCATTAATCCATATACATAATGCTTGTTCACAGTTTCTTGTTTGTCTTTTGGTGAATGCAGGTCAGCCTTGGGAGGAGATTTGCAGTCGAGGAACGATCGAACGCATTGTGATCGACACCAGATGTGCAGTTCAAGGTAATACTACCATATCCCTATACTTTGTACTTTATATATGAATGTGGGGTGTTGTCGGGATAGTGGTTAAAAGTAGGAGACTTTAGACTGTTAGCTCTGCCTGCACTTTAGAACCCTAGTGTAGTCCGTAGGGGTTTTTTTCCACTATAACATACCTAGCTTGTGTTGGCCATGTTTGGTAATCCTTGCTTTGGTTGCCTTCAAAGTGTCAGGTAATCTATCATCAAAATTTTCAAGTATGTTATATACAACCACACTTTTATTTAGATGTAAAGAAAAATAAAGCTGGTATTGAAATCAAAATATTGTAATTTACCTTGGTGTACCAGTTATTTGTTCTCCTGATTTTTTCAAAATCTTTGTTGGCCCTTGACCAAGTTTTGAGGATTCTTGGTCATGTTTGACCTAAGTTTGGGACTTCAACAGGCTGTCGAAGGTAGAGCGCAAGACGAAGCAGAGATAGCAAGATTTTGACCCCTTTTTAGGTATTTTTGGGATTCAGGATTATGTAATGAGTATGGGAATGTCGACCCATGGGTTTACCCATGTTTAGGCTCGATTTTGTAATGTATAAATAGAATACTAGGCAATGTAAGAAGGAGTCAGTCAGTTGTAAGTAGTGCTAAGTGCTTGCATTTGATCTATGTGATCAAGAGTTGTAAGTGCTTTGTGCATACTGTGTGAGGCTTGCAAGGCTAAGTGCAAGTAACTGTAAGAGATTGTGAAAGGCTTGGTGTTGTACCCTATATAGAAGAAGGAGGATCTGGTGGAATGCACACAAATCTCCTGTCTTTCATGAAGTAGGATATTGATTCTATGTGCCTGTAATAAGCTTGACCAAAGATAATAAAGAAGAGAAGAGTTGGTGGATGTAGCCCCAGGGTGGGGGTGAACCACATACATGATGTGTTTCTCTACTTTGTGCGATGTGTTGATGTGTTTATATGTTAATGTGCTTAGTGCTTTGATATAGATGAATGGTAGATAAATATGTTAATGCTATGTGCTTAATAGTATGGATCTGACCTATGTGGATATGCTTATTGTTTAAATACCTTAGATTTGAATGAATACTGTAATACTATGTAATTAGGGTTTAACTGTGCTGTAACTAAGACTGGATATTGATGATCCATATTGCTAAGTTCTTTTTTAAGGTGTTACAATCACATATCTGTGTCCCAACTAAGGTTGTAGACACTAGAGTCCTGCAACCACCCTTGCCTCTACCTCGGGTGATACTTCATTTGCTTTGCAGGTGTTTCCGAAAGGGTCGGTAGTTAGGGTTTTGTTGGTGCACTGTTGTTGGGAACCTGTGCACTGTTGTTGGTGGACCTAAAACTGTGATTGATTTGAACTGAGGAAGAAGAATCTATGTGCAAATATTTGACCTGAACTGTGAAAGATTTGTGCGTGGATATTTTTCCCTAGTGCGCAACATTCTACTTTACCTGTGAAGCTCTGTGCCAAGAAGAAGGGTTAGATATGAAGAAAAGAGGTAATATCTAGGAGCTTTATGCCCTAATAAAGGTGAAAGTGAGACTAAAGAGGTAAGATATGAAAGCTTTGTTCTCTGTTATAGGTAAAAGTGCGTATTTTTGGTTAAAGAGGTAAGATCTGAAATCTTTGTGCTCTGATAAAAGAAGTCTTGATTAAAAGGGTAAGATATGGAAGTTTTGTGCTTTGTAATATTTGTTTTATGTAGAAGTAAGATAAGTGGAAATTCTTGTTTCTAGAATATGGATCTAGGTATGTTTGATAAGATTTGTCCTAGCTTGAAAACTAGGGCATTGATAGATGAAAGAATATTTGATATGAGTAGATCTGATAAGAATACCTATGCATAGAAATAATGTTTGGACTAACAAATGGATGCAGGATCCTAGAAATAATTTGTTGTAGGTTATCTACTATGATCCTAGTGCGTAGTACACGGAAGGCTGGGGATCATTTAAAAGAAAACGAGGATTAACCCTTTGTTACAGCTACAGAAGACCGAGACATCTGGCTAAGGAATGCCCTGGTAGAAGATCTAGTTGCCTCTATTGTAAAGCTATGGACCATGAAGTTCTAGATTGCCCTAGAATGATTGCTAAGATTGAAAGAATGAATATGAGACAAGAAGGCCATGAGAAAGGTCAAGAAACTAAGACTATGGAAGAACCCCAGAAATAATCAGAGATTGTATTACTACAAATGAAAGAAACCCTGAATGATTACCGACATATTAATTTATTATAGATCTTCAAAGAAAAAGAGTGCATAGGAGCAAGAATAGGAGACTTCGAAATTAACTGTGTTCTGGATGAAGAAACACAGGTAAATATTATGACATACAGAACTTGGGAAATTCTAGGAAAGCCTGCTATGATTCCTTCAGTGGGAGGAATAGGGTTATTCAAAGGAAAGATGATAAACCTATGTGGAAAGCTCACCCAGATATCTATGAGTACCAATGGAACTTTGACAGAGGAAGAATTTTAGGTTGTTAAATTTATTGAGAACAACACTCCATTTGCTATGTTACTATGGAAACCTTGGATTGAAAGAGATCAAGCCAGGAGGAAGGAAGAAGAAGTATTAGAGTAGAAGAAGCGAGTTAAAATATTTCATGACTAGGAGGATCACACACTTGATTGAAGAACAGGAGAACTGAGCGAAGCTATTTAAAACCAAAGACTTGGATGTCGAAGTGGGAAGAACACTAGAATACCTACAGAAGACTAAAGTAACTATTCTAGATACAAATGAAGTATTATCCCTGATTTCTAAGAAAGAATCTGATGCAGGAGCATCGTTGGGAAGCGCACAGAGGCGGGACCACACAACACGTGAGAGTTCTTCTAGAACTTCAACGTGGGCAATTACAACCAATTTCGAGATCTGCCTCCACTCAGTGCCAGAATTCACCTTTTGGAGGCACGCTTGAATCGGTGCCAAATTTTACCCTTTGGGGCAAAGTTTTGAAATTGTAAACAGAGCAGGAGTTTCCACTTCGAATCTAAAATGCGACTGAACTAAGATAGCGTAGGATGAGTGTTAGAGTAGGCAAGTAGCCAAAGGAAACTCTAGAAACATTTTTGATTTATGTAGAAGTTTGTACACACAGTTAGGAGAGATGGAATATAGAGAGAACTTAGCTGTAAGAGAGAACTGCGAGTTAGCAGGAGATCTCAACGTTTTGAGTTACTATAATTTTGAATGTATTCTGTAGCCATTGGGCACTTGTGAATATAATAGAATGGAAAATTGATCCAAATGTATGGTGTGTGGACTGTGTGCATTTTCCCTGTCATTTTCTATTTACATGAACAAGTGGATGGAACTGTGAGTTTTCCAGTTTCAATTGTTTCTCTTCATTAAATCTCTGCAAGGTGTGTATCGAGTGAGGGGAGAACACCAGGAGATCGAGAGGAATCTCTCTGTGAGAAACCCCTTGGATCCGAGCTATCAGGATCCCTTAGACGCAAGGAGTGCGTGGGAATCCAAGGCCTACACAGGGCGAAGCTCAGGAGGGATAACACTTAGGAAGGTGTTATCGAGATCCAGGAACTCATTCCCTAGAAGGAACGAAGACTGAGTCTTCGAAGACTTAAAAAATATTCTAAGTCTGAAGTGAGTAAAATCTCAGGAGGAAGAACGCCGTCGAGCGTTGGATCACGGTGGAAGATCCCGCAAACTGTCCAATTTGAGGGAGAAGCATAGGCTTTAACGCTGCATAGATCCAGGAGAGGAGATCTCGAAGATCTGAATGGATGGTGGAGAACTCTCGAGGAGATTCACGAAATACCGCAAACCATTGGATCAAGTGGAGTCGTGAGGAGGTCAGTGGTAGGGAAGAGATCTGATCGTAGAGCTGGAGGGCGTTGTGAGCCATTGATCAAGCGCCTCAAGTTTTTGGCATTTCGGCATTTCGGTATTTCGACAACCGGGAACCCGAAAGACAGCGGAGCGGGATCCTTGCCTCACGAATCCCCAAATCATGAAATCCTGAAAGAACGAGCGCCAAGGCATTTCGATATTTTGGTAACCAGGAATTCGAAAGACAGAGGAGCGGGATCCTTGCATCATGATTCCCCAAATCATGAAATCTCGAAAGAACGAGCGCCAAGGCATTTCGGTATTTCGGTAATCGGGAATTCGAAAGACAGAGGAGCAGGACCCTTGCATCGCGATTCCCCGAATCGTGGAACCCAAAAGAATGAATGCCAAGACATTTCGGTACTTCAACAACTGGGATTTCCAAGGAGCAGAGATATCCCTTGCACCCAGGTTTTGCGAAATGCGAAAACCCAAAAGAATAGGTGCCGGGACATTTTCGGCATTTCGACAACCAGGGATCCCAAAGAGTAGAGATATCCCTTGCATTCTGATTTTGCGAAACACGAAAAACCCGAAGGAACCGGTGCTGGGACATTTCGGCATTTCATCCACCGGGGGTTCGAAGAATGAAGGGACGGGATGCTTGACTTGTGAAGTTTCGGTCCCCGATAAGCGCCCTTTTTGGCTTAGCGCAAGGTCACTACTCTTGGTCGTGTGCCGTGGGAGCTCACGCTTGGCACTTGGAAAATACAACCAAGCATTAGTGAGGGACCTGTGTGTTCATTTCGAAGGGTTCTAGTTTGGAACCAGAAGAGCCATTTCGGCTCCCGAACCAGAAGATCCTGACCGGGAGGTTGCGCAACCCTGAGGAGGGATAGGGGGTCTGCATCAGGTGGTATCAGAGAATCAGTTTTTCGTCTATAGAATTCAGGTGAAGGAGGAAAAGAAGGAGAAAAAGAACTCAGATTTGTACTCTATGTGTGACAGATAGTCAACATAATGCCGCCAAGAAAACGAGAGCTGCCTTTAGCCAACCGTGCTGTAGAGAGGGAGATTCGAGAGCTTTGTGCCCGATTGGAAACAATGGAAGCAACACAGAGAAGAGAACCTAACATTAGAGATGTCAGTGATGTAGAAAGTGAAGAGGTTGAGGTTGAAGAAGTTGTAGGAGAGGATGCTGCAGAAGAACGTTTGTTGAGAGTAGTTGCCAGATTGGGAGGCAGAGATAAGATAGAGGTCCCCATGTATGTGAGAAATCTAGATGCTGAAGAACTATTGGACTAGAAAAGGTCCATGGAAAAACACTTCGACTATGAAGATGTCGATGAGGAGAAGAAGGTGAAGCAGGAAGTCACCCGGCTAAAAGGGCATGCAACATTATGGTGGGATGAACTGCAGGATGAGAGGAGAAGTAAAGGCAAACAAAGGATAAAGAGTTGGGACAAGATGGTAGCCAAACTGAAGGCTAAGTTCATAGCCAAAGACTACCAGATCAATCTGTTTAGGAAGCTACAGAACCTCAGACAGAAAGGGATGACAGTCAAGGAGTACATCGAGGAGTTCTACCGGCTGAATCAGAACTGGCCGACAAAGGGAGAGAGACGAAGAAAGAGTCGCCAGATATATAAATGGCTTGAGATATGAAATCCAGGATGAACTTAGCATGATGTCAGTGAGGACTTTGGAAGATGCTTATTAGTTTGCGCTGAAGGTAGAGGAGAAGCTGGCCAGAAAAAAAAACCAGCGAGGAAGAGGTAAAGGCTCAATCCTAAGCAAAAACAAGGGATATAACTGTGACATATCACAACAGTTTAAGGACGAGGTTGAGAAACCACACAATCACTCAAAACGAGGAGGAAGTTCACGAGGAAGACAAAGTGGTGGAAGAAACTCTCCTAGAGGAAGAGGCGGAGGAGTAAGGTGCTATAACTTTGGAAATATAGGGCACATGTCTTGGGAATGTCCTGAGAAGAAGAAGGAAGGAGGAGAAGCTCACATTTCAGAATCACAACGAAGAGATGTTGAGGCAAAGGGAGCAGAGGATGGAGCATCCATGATGTTGAGAAAATTTCTCTTAAAACCAGAGGCAGAAATTGAAAATCCAGTGCAGAGAAACAGTCTCTTCAAGATAGATTGCAAGACTAAGGATAAAGTGTGAAAGGTGATCATTGACAGTGGGAGTACTGACAACCTAGTATCCACAGAGATGGTGAAGAAATTGGAGCTGAAGAAAACTGCACATCCAAGGCCATACAAAGTCTCATGGCTGCAAAAAGGACACCAGGTAACTATCGCTAAACAATGCCTGGTTGAAATTAAAATAGGAGGATATAAAGATGAAATCCTATGTAATGTAATTCCCATGGATGTATGCCACATTTTTTTGGGAATACCATGGCAGTTTGACATAAATTTCATTCACGATGGAAGGAAGAATACATATACATTGGATAAGAATGGTAGGGTGCATATGTTGCTTCCAATGGAGGAGAAGAGAGCGAAACATGAAGCCAACACAAGCATACTTCTCATGAGTGGGAAGGAACTCCTGAAATAAGTCAAGGAAGAACATGAGATCAAGTTTGTTGTGGTGAGGAAGCCCAGAGTCATCCTTATGAGTACGTCAATGGATGATTTGCCTGAAGAAGTTAAGGAGCTGCTGGATAATTTTGTTGATATAGTGGTGGATGAGCTGCCAAAATCATTGTCGTCCATCAGGAGTATCAATCATCATATCGACTTGATACCAGGAGAAAGGCTGCCAAACAAGACAACATACAGATTAACACCTTGACAAAATCAGGAGGTGAGGAACCAAGTCCAAGAATTGTTGGATAAGGGTTTGGTCAGAGAAAGTTTGAGCCCATGCACAGTACCAACTGTGTTAAGCCCAAAGAAAGATGGAGGATGGAGAATGTGCATAGACTCGAGAGCCATCAACAAGATCACCATCAAGTACAAATTTCCTTTACCAAGAATGGATGATTTAATGGATTGCTTAAGTGGAGAAAATTTCTTTTCTAAGATAGATCTAAAAAGTGGATATCACCAGATCAGGATGAGAGAAGGTGATGAATGAAAAACAACCTTTAAGACAAATGAAGGTCTGTATGAGTGGCTAGTTATGTCATTTGGTGTGACGAATGCCCCGAGTACTTTTATGAGGTTGATGAATGAAATTTCAAAAGATTTCATTGGCAAGTTCGTGGTTGTATATATGGACGATATACTGATCTTTAGCAAGACTAAAGAGGAGCATTTGAGGCACATAACACTAGTAATGAGGAGGCTACAACAGGAGAAGTTGCTGATCAATTTGAAGAAGTCCTCTTTTATGAAGACATAAATCATTTATTTGGGTTTCATGATCTCTTCAAATGAACTGAAGATGGATCCAGAGAAGGTGAAAGTGATCATAGAATGGCTGTCACCAAGGAGCATGTTCGAGGTAAGGAGCTTTCATGGTTTAGCAAGTTTTTATAGAAAGTTCATTAGAGACTTCAGTGGGATTTGTGCACCCATGATGGATACAGTAAAGAAGTGGCACAAGTATTTTAAATGGACAGAGGAGGCCGAAAAGAGCTTCAATATACTGAAGGAGAAGATAATAGAACAACCAATTCTAGTCTTGCTGAATTTTGGGAAGACATTTCAGGTAAGATGTGACGCAAGTGGAGTTGCAATAGGAGCAGTTCTGAGTCAGGACAATCGACTTGTTGCCTATTTCAGCGAGAAGCTGAATGAGACTAAGAAGAAATACTCCACATATGACAAGGAGTTCTATGCCATAATTCAAGCATTGAATAAATGGAGACATTATTTTGTCCCACAAGAATTTGTCTTGTATAGCGATAACCAAGCTTTACAATTCATAACCAAACAGAAAAATCTGAATCAGAGGCATGAAAAATGGGTTGAATTTATGCAAAATTTTACTTTTGTCATAAAACATATTTCTGGGAATGCTAACAAGGTTGCTGATGCGTTAAGCAAGAGATGTTTGATCATGCATGAATTTCAGGTGAAGACCTTGGGGTTTGAACACCTTAAGGATATGTATCGTGATGATACAGATTTCAAGGAGGCCTACGAAGCATGTAAAATATCTGTATTGAGAGATAGAATTCAATGGACAAAGTATATGGTTCAGGAATGATTGTTGTTCAGAGGAAATCAATTGTGCATACCAAGATGCTCAATGAGGGACAATCTTATAAAGGAGAAGCATAGTGGAGGATTGGCTGGACATTTCGACCATCATAAAACATTTGCACAATTGAGAAGTTCATACTATTGTCCAGGTATGAGAACAGAGGTGATAAAATTTGTAAACAGATGTAGGATCTGTCAACATGCAAAGGGGAAAAGACAAAACAATGGATTGTATCAACCATTGCCAATACCAGAGAGGCCTTGGGATGCAATAAGCATGGATTTTGTGTTGGGATTGCCAAGAACACAAAGGGGATTCGATTCCATATTTGTGGTGGTGGATAGGTTTTCAAAGATGGCACATTTAATCCCATGCCAGAAGACCAGTGATGCAACGCATGTTGCAAATCTGTCTACCCAGGAGCATTGTCTCAGACAAAGACACAAAATTTGTTGGTCACTTTTGGAGGATGTTGTGGAAGAAGATGGGGACAAATTTGTCCTTCAGCTTAGCTTATCACCCTCAGACAAATGGGCAGAATGAGGTGGTAAATAGAAGTTTGGGAAACTTATTGAGAATCCTGGTTACTGAACACCATAACCAATGGGATCAGATTATGCCACAAGCAGAATTTGCATACAATGACTCACCAAATAGAAGCACTGGAAGGATCCCATTCCAAATAATCTATGGAATGCAACCCAGGGGAGTGTCTGAGTTAAGGGACTTGGAACAGGGAGAGATCAGAAGTGCTGGAGTAGAGGATTTTGCTGCTGAAATGCAGAGACTCCATAGTCGGATCAAAGAACAATTACATAGTTCTAATCAGAAATACAAGCACAAAGCTGATCAACATCGTAGGGAACTTCAATTTGAAGTGGGAGATCATGTTTTAGCACATATCAGGAAGGAAAGGTTCCCTAGGGGAACATATAACAAATTGAAGATGAAGAAGATAGGACCCTATAAGATCTTGAGGAAATTTGATGAAAACACCTATGAGATTGAGCTGCCAGATGGTGTGGGAATTTCACCCATATTCAATGTTTCAGACCTGTATCCTTACAGGAAAGATGACACAGAAGGGTCATAAGATCAAGGAAAGATTCAGTGGAAGAAACATATGCCTATGGTAGAAAAGCCGCAGATGGAGAAAATTGTTGATCAGAGGATTGACAAGAAGACCAAGAGGAAGACTTATTTTGAATATCTGGTCAAATGGAAAGGAAACCCAATAGAATATGCCAGTTGGGAAAACGAAGCTGCTATCCAGAAGCAGTGAAATTCAGTAGAGGATCTCATGGACAGGAGTCCATGAATTTTTGTCAAGGGGAGTATGATGCAGGAGCATCGTTGGAAAGTGCACAGAGTCGGGACCACACAACACGTGAGAGTTCTTCCAGAACTTCAACGTGGGTATTTACAACCGATTTTGGGATCCACCTCCACTCAACGTCAGAATTCACCTTTTGGAGGCACGCTTGAACCGGTGCCGAATTTTACCCTTTGGGGCAAAGTTTTGAAATTGTAAACAGAGCATGAGTTTCCACTTCGGCTCTGAAATGCGACTGAACTAAGATAGCGTAGGATGAATGTTAGAGTAGGCAAGTAGCCAGGGGAAACCATAGAAACATTTTTGATTTATGTAGAAGTTTGTACACACAGTTAGGAGAACTGGAATACAAAGAGAACTTAGCTGTAAGAGAGAACTGCGAGTTAGCAGGAGATCTCAACGTTTTGAGTTACTGTAATTTTGAATGTATTCTGTAGCCATTGGGCACTTATGAATATAAAAAAATGGAAAATTGATCCAAATGTATGGTGTGTGGCCTATGTGCATTTTCCCTGTCATTTTCTATTTACATGAACAAGTGGATGGAACTGTGAGTTTTCTAGTTTCAATTGTTTCTCTTCATTAAAGCTCTGCAAGGTGTGCATCGAGCGAGGGGAGAACACTAGGAGATCGGGAGGAATCTCTCTGTGAGAAACCCCTTGGATCTGAGCTATCAGGATCCCTTAGACGTAAGGAGTGCGCGGGAATCCGAGGCCTACACAGGGCGAAGCTCAGGAGGGATAACACTTCGGAAGGTGTTATCGAGATCCAGGAACTCATTCCCTGGAAGGAACGAAGACCGAGTCTTCTAAGACTTAGAAAATATTCTAAGTCTGAGGTGAGTAAAATCTCAGGAGGAAGAACGTCGTTGAGCATTGGATCACGGCGGAAGATCCCGCAGATAGTCTGATTTGAGGGAGAAGTGTAGGCTTTAACGCTGCGTAGATCCAGGAGAGGAGATCTCGAAGATCTGAATGGACGGTGGAGAAATCTCGAGGAGAGTTGCGAAATACCACAAACCATTGGATCAAGTGGAGTCACGAGGAGGTTAGTGGTAGGGAAGAGATCTGACCATAGAGATGGAGGGCGTTGTGAGGCATTGATCAAGCACCTCAAGTTTTCGGCATTTCGACATTTCGGTATTTCGACAACCGGGAAACCGAAAGACAGAGGAGTGGGATCCTTGCCTCACGATTCCCCGAATCACAAAATCCCGAAAGAACGAGCGCCAAGGCATTTCGATATTTCGGTAACCGATAATTTGAAAGACACAGGAGTGGGATCCTTGCATCACGATTCCCCGAATCGTGAAATCTTGAAAGAACGAGCGCCAAGGAATTTTGGTATTTCAGTAACCAGGAATTTGAAAGACAGAGGAGCGGGACGCTTGCATCACGATTCCTTGAATCACAAAACCTCAAAAGAAGGAACGCCAGGACATTTTGATACTTCATCAACCGGGATTTCCAAGGAGTATAGATATCCCTTGCACCCAGGTTTCATGAAACGCGAAAACCCGAAAGAATAGGCGCCGAGACATTTTCGACATTTCAGCAACCGGGGATCCCAAAGAGCAGAGATATCCCTTGCATTCTGATTTTGCGAAATGCAAAAACCCGAAGGAACTGGTGCTGGGAAATTTTGGCATTTCGACCACTAGGGGTTCGAAGAACAAAGGGACGGGATGCTTGACTTGTGAAGTTTCGGTCCCCGATAAGCGCCCTTTTTGGCTTAACGCAAGGTCACGGATCTTGGTCGTGTGCCATGGGAGATCACGCTTGGCACTTGGAAAAGCTAACCGAGCATTAGTGAGGGACCTGTGTGTTCATTTCTAAGGGTTCCAGTTTGGAACCAGAAGAGCCATTTCGGCTCTCGAACCAGAAGATCCTGATCGGGAGGTCGCGCATCCCTGAGGAGGGATAGGGGATCTGCATCAGAATCTCAACAACGTGAAGTTACTATTCCAAGAGGAGATAATAATTAGAATGGAAAAAGGAATACCGAGACGAAACTCACTGGGAAAAAGGCTAGAAAGCTGAGTAAGAAGAGAGCTAAGATCACAAGGTGACAGGAGGTTCCAGAGGGAACTTCGCAAAAGGAAAATTTGCAAAATTGGAACTTCGCCGAGATATCAAAACTGCGTCACATGGCACTTCGCCATGGAAAAGAAATATAGCCGTTGGGAACAGTATAACCATTAGACCGATGGCCTGAACGGGTAGAAAGGAATTTATGGTCAGAAAGTTTGCCACCATACCGTTGGGACCGCACCATAATGGACATAACTGAGTTAATGAAGGATTCTCGCCCGTTGCAAGATATCCGTTTTCAAGTTATCTATTTATTCTATCGAACCACGCACCGAGAACACTTTTTCCAACCGTGGTTATCTGAGCCCGCAAAATAGTTGATTTCGCACAGTGATCATAGCGCTATTTTCCATCCGTCCCATTGCGTTGACTAGTTACTCTTCTAACCTGAGATATTCAACCACGAACGTGTATGTTCGAAGAACTTAGTGCAGTCGAAGAATCTGTGAAGGAGGTACTCATCGACCTCATGAATAAAAGAGTAATTTCGATGTCTATGGGTGTATAAGCGTCATCGACGAGAGGAGTGCAAGCCTCTCCATCGACTTCTCGCGGAGCTGGACCATCCCGACCGTCAGCAGAGAAGAGAACCAAGCACAAAGATGACCTAGAAAATGCGAAGCTGATCCCGACCATATTACCCGACTACATCCTGCCTCTGTCCAGCGCAGCGAGTTGATATAGTGTGCCAAGTGAATTTGAGTACACCATGGTTACTACGTACCTCCCAAAGGGGATACGTGTAGTTCGAGTGCAGTAGGACAAGATTGCAGTGCTGAAGTTTAACGAATTCAACCTCAGAGATCGCAAGAACTATAACATGCTTGCACCGTACAAATACTTGACCAAGACGAAGGGGAATAATTTGAAGATAATCCCCCACCCGTGGACGATGAACCTCGCTCACTCCACCCTGTTAAATGTAATGAAAATCCCACACTTCAAAAGGCACCAAGAAGTGAGCGCCTGTGTCAAGCTATTACTTTCATGTTACCATGGCGGCTACTTATGGCTTGACCTTCGTATCACAGTTGAACCAACGTTGATCCATATGATCACAAGATTGAGTATGAAAGGACTCGACCTACAGGAGTTCTATCCAGGAAAAGCCACAGATCGCGTACTAGCATAGAAAATCAAGGATACATATGATGATGTTGAAAAGGGGACATGAGGCTACAAGGTATCTTCCATCAGGAATGGCGCAGTGTGCCTAACATTCCAGTTAATAGCCAAAAATCTAGTAAGAAAGAACAAACCCACACAGGTCATAGGATTTGTCGTTGACCTCACGGGGAAGTGCGTAGAAGGTCTACAGATGAACTGGGCGAAGTACCTAGTTAATCAGTTGGAACTAGATTGTTGCGAAGCACAGGATCAGGGCTATGAGTTTCACTTTAGATGGCTCCTGATCCTCATCGCCTTTGTTTCCTGGGAGATGCTGGAAGGTGCGACCTTCCCAGATATCGAGCCGTTTGAGCCACTTGCCGTGAATTTCACCACACTCTGGTACTTGAGTGATATGAACAAACAATGGCAGTCGAACACTGTTTTCCATACATATTACATCTAGCTGAAGAGAGCCATCGAAGCTGAACCTCACATGACTCCGAACACCCTACATAGGTTCTTACCCATGATGAAGTTCCGCATAGATCGACACTTAATATACATTACAACGTGAGATGATGAACATAAGGATAAACTTCAATCATACTACAAGCTCACGAAAGAGGACCTTGAGGAGATCACTAAGGACTGGTCAGATGTCTGACCCTGACAGCCCATAAACCACACAAAAGGAACATGACACACCTAGAACCAACAAAAGGAGGAAGAACAAAGAGATCCAAGACTTAAGCATTACCTTAGTAAAGACTGCTTCTGTATCACCTGACTGAGGGGGTGATGACGAAGTAGAAGAGATTAATGAAAAAGAAACTGAACATAAGCAAGGTGAAGTAACACCGCTCAAATATGAGGCTGATCCCCTGAAGAAGAGGAAGGTTTATCCCCCAAAACCTTCTTCCCAGAAGAAATCCAGAGCCACTTTGACGAAAATGCAGACTGTGCTTACTGCCAATTATTTTGACTTCATCATCGCATCTCTAAACGATGCTTCGCTGGAAATCGTGGAGAAACAAGAAGCTAAGCATGAGGAAATGTACGATAGAATTGAGGTCAAACTCTGAGGGGTATATAATTACCTTCAGTCCAGTCACACAGTCTCCACTGCGCCCATTCCATCAAGAGAACCAGATTTGGGAGATGAGCCAGCCCAACTCCATTGATTAGATGATGTGGTCGAAGCTCGCCTTTGTCATTCACAAGAAGAAACAGAAAAATCCACCCAGGCCTTGAAGCAAGTGAAAGGTGTAATTGTAGAGCAACGCAGAATTGCAGAATAGGAAAAGGTTGCTCTCCAGGCAAAATTTGAAGAAGAGAAAGCACAAATGTAACAAGAGAAAGAACAATTTATCACAGAGCAACTCGAAGTGAAAGAAGCAGTCACTCAAGAGTTCACTGAACAAGAGGCCGTGGCACAATAATAAGTCGAAGAAGATCGAGCCAAGCTCGAGGCTTTTGAAGAAGAAATAATGAGATCAAAGTGATTCAGGATGAGTCACAGGTGAGTGTTGGGGGCATGTTGGACCTTGACCAAGTTTGGAGGATTCTTGGTCATGTTTGACCTAAGTTTGGGACTTCAACAGACTGTCGAAGGTGGAGCGCAAGACGAAGCAGAGATCTCGGGATCTAAGCCCCTTTTTAGGAATTTTTGGGATTCAGGATTATGTAATGGGTATGGGAATGTCGGCCCATGGGTTTACCCATGTTTAGGCTCGATTTTGTAATGTATAAATAGAAGACTAGGATATGTAAGAAGGATTCAGTCAATTGTAAGTAGTGCTAAGTGCTAGCGTTTGATCTATGTGATCAAGAGTTGTAAGTGCTCTATACATACTGTGTGAGGCTTGCAAGGCTAAGTGCAAGTAATTGTGAAAGGCTTGGTGCTGTACCCTAGCTAGAAGAAGGAGGATCTGGTGGAGTGCGCACATATCTCCTGTCTTCTGTGGATTAGGATCTTGATGCTATGTGCCTGTAAGAAGCTTGTCCAAAGATAATAAATAAGAGAAGAGTTGGTGGACGTAGCCCCAGGGTGGGGGTGAACCACATACATGTTGTGTTTCTCTACTTTGTGTGATGTGTTGATGTGTTTATATGTTAATGTGATTAGTGATTTGATATAGATGAATGGTAGATAGATATGTTAATGCTATGTGCTTAATACTATGGATCCGATCTATGTGGATATGCTTAGTGCTTAAATACCTTAGATCTGAATGAATACTGTGATACTCTTTAATTAGGGTTTAACTATTGAAATTCTGAGGTCCTATGAGGCTGCCATCTAAGGTCTGTCCTTGACCTTAGTATGGCTCTAAGTTTCAACTGTTTGGCTGTCTTCTTTTGCTGTTTTAGGACAACAAACAATCATGTACTTTCTGCTCAATGTTTTATAGGTTAAGTGCTCTTTTAAGGTGCCCTTGCAAGTGTTTTCTTGTCTCAATGTTAGCACATGCAATATAACTTAAAACACATAACACTACCTCTAGATCTTGAACTTTAAAATGCTGATCTACACTTCTAAACATGCATAAATTTGACACAAGTATTTTTGGTCAACATGACCATGGATAAAAACCCCCCGGGGAAAACCAGTTTGGGATATCTGTCTATATAATGTGATTAAAGCAAGAGATACAACAAGTAATGAAATACAATGGAACCTGTATACATAGCAAGCTCCTCACGAGACTTGCATCAATAACCAGAGGAAGAAGTGCTCAAAATATGGTGCGCCCTCTCCCTTTGTTGCCCTCTGAACTGAACTGAGGCGCCCAAGCTCATCTGCTGCCCAATGAAGAAACCCCTCCACAGGAATGTCCTCTCCTGTGCTGCCTCTCCACTG